>JAKKPZ010000496.1:0-30744 GCA_022814885.1 Ditylenchus destructor | reverse complement strand
GGGTCCAGCAAGCTCCTTTCTCAAAAATGGTCCAAAAACGCTTTTTTTGACGCGTTACGGGTAAAATAATTACAGATTCGGAATCAGCGCATCGAATTACCCGGCACCGAGACAACTCCCACCGCGACATCGCCCACCTCCAAAGGAAAAACATAGCTAAACTCTTATCAAATGGCTGGGTCAAAAAGATATAGGACCAAATGTCGGCAGACGGTTAGATAATACACACTATTTCGTAGTCACTGCCGCACGCAGACACTGTTCTCTACTGCTGGGTGGGAGCTGTCGCGGTGGGAGTTGTCGCGGTGGGAGTTGTCGGGTGGGAGATGTCCCGGTCCCGAATTACCCATAAAACTACTCATTGCAGAGAGTTTTGACACATTTTCAAAAAATCGATTTTTTCAGTTTTCGGACCATAGGGGGACCACATGGATTATTCAAAAAATTACGGGTAGTCATTTCGACCCTTAGGGTCGACCCTAGGTCAAAACTAATGTCAAATTCGGCCTCAGTGTAGTCGAAAACCTATAATGAGTACAAAATCCCGGCCGAAAATGGTCAGGAATATGCTCAAATAAATTTGGTACAAAATTAAGACTTTTTGGTACAAAATTAATATATGCCTCCTTGGCGTCCGTCTGCGCCTGGGTATGCGACGAAGAGTGTTCGATCAGTCAGTCCAGTGACACGTCCGATTTGACAGGCAAGATACATGGGGCCAGACGTAGATGGACAATCCCCCCATATTAAGGGGCCACGGAACTGGAAGCCAAACTCAGAAAGTGTTTGAGTTTCCGGTCGAGTGATAGCTTAAAATGACCGCCATAAAATTCTAAGAAATATGGCCCGAACCGTGCCCGGATCTAACGTAGGCTAAGAAAGTTACAGGTGCGCGAAGTTCGGGATTTGACCAAAATCCAGGATTTAAAAGGGCAACTTTTTTAGCCTACGTCAGATTTGGCTGATTTTGGTGTCAATCGACAGCTAAGCTCAAGGGAAGACGATCGACACCAAAATCAGCCGGAAACCAAAATACAAATCTCGAGTTATTGACTCCCGAAGTTGCCCGAGGGCAAAAATTCGAGGCAAAACCGAACCTCTACTCCATCATTTTCTAGGCGCCCCGCACCGAACTAGGTGCGAAGCACCTAGTTCTAAAAAATATTATAGGGGATGAGAATGAGTTTTAAGGAAGAAAATTTTTTGGTCTGGAATAATGGGGACTTTGACCCCTGTGCTGACTATAGCTGTCGACTAAGCTTGGACAGGCGTTACGCCGAGTCGAAACGTGTTCGATCAGTCAAATGGATTTGGCACAAGCACATACTTCTTTTAGTTCGTCTCTATGTCTGCCATGTAATCTGCGTTTTACACGTAAAATTGTAAAAATAAAGTCTGGTGGATTATCGATTCCAATGCCCATGCGCTGTCTTCTACTCTTAAGACTCGACCGATACCGAAATTCAGTAGTCAAAGTCAGTTTTCGTGAGAGCTAACAGAGCCATTTTACTATTTAGAATTTTCATTTAAATTTTCATGTTTAATTTTCAAATTGTTGCCATTTTGAGTGCTTCCTTTTATTTATAACAATACAGATCACATATTTTTAATGAAGGGGGATTCTCGTCAAGGGACTCCTGTAGAGATTGGTAAAAATTTTGAGTGGGTCTTATTAGAGTAAAAAATTTTACAGTAAAAACTTTTACCTATTAGAGGAGACTCTTCTCGTGATGTTAAACAAACTCTAATACGAAAAAGTTTTAACTGTAAAATTTTTTACTCTCGTAGGGATCCACTCAAAACTTTTACCAATCTCTAAAGGAGTGTCATGACGAGTAACCCCTCATTAACACTTCATTGCCGGAGCCCTAGACAAAAGGCAGAATTCTGGCGTTACCATTAGCTTTCCTTTTGGTATCAAAATCATGATGGCCAGCATTGTTTATTTCTCTTTTCTATGTGATCTATTTACAGACACACTCTTTGTATGAATAATGAACACTCATTCGTTTCTTTCTTTAATTTTTAATTTAATTTATTTGCTCTTCTTGAAGCGTTGGGTATATGTACAATAAAGTCAACAATTACAGTGTCAATAAAGAAAGAAATGATACAGAACAAAACAATCACATTTAGCGACGACAACATATCTCAACAATGATAGTGTATGACAAGCCAAGTCATTTAGGGGGGAAGATTTCTTTGATTTTTCGGGTCCCTCTAAGTTGATAGGTGAAGCCGGTTCCGTCCCCTCCCAGCAGATTAGGTACCGAGCCCCACTCGGATTTGGGCGTGTGATACGTCAATCGCTTCGTCTCGACGAGAGAAGACGATTGGTACCATTTTCAGCCCCAACACGGCCCCCTGTGGCCCCCTACGACCCCCTTTACCCCCCCCCCCCCATGGATGGACAAAGGGCGCCCCCATGCGGCGCCCATTGTCCGTCTATGGGGGGGCGTCTATGGAATGTGGTACTAATTAAATTGTGAAATTCGTTGGGGAATGTTTTCCGAATATGAATGGGTAATTTACTGTATTGCCTAGCAGTACCGATAAAGAAAGAATGGACCCGGACGTTAGTAGAACATTTATTAGTTTTAATCTTATATAAATCACCTTTATGTGAAGTCTTTAGCAAATCAACATCGTATCCGATCGGATACACTCGGCAATGAAGGGTTAAAAATCTGTCGCGGACTGAGCCGCGAGTATGTCCTACAGATCAACAAGGAGCGCCTTTGGTGGGCGATGGTATAGTGGCGAAGGAGTTAGCTAAGGACCCAAGGCGAAACGAGCTCAACACCCCCCGGAACCCACCATTTTGCTATTCACGGGCAGTTGGCCGCGTCTGCTCGCGACATGGGGGCTGAACGGATCACCAATGATCACACTCTCGATGGTCCCTCTCGCATCAGCAAGGGATCAATCAACAATCAAAAGCTCGTCCAAGAAGAGGTCAAGGCGCCGCAGCACCAACAACAACAGGCACTGGTCCTAGCCTACAAAAGTTGTGCTCACTACCCACTTCATATCCCATTGGACCGGCCACCTCGCTGGCAGGAATATCCGCCGCCTCGCAAAGGTCATCCAACAAAGCGATCGACTGAGACAAGGAACTGTCAGCTGCAAACGGGCAACAAAAAACAACCCGGATAAACCACGGCCGCATCACTAGAACAAGGGCGCACATACAACACCATTCCGACAACAACACTTTCTGGCTCGGGAATGTCGCGGACTGAGCCGCGAGTATGTCCTACAGATCAACAAGGAGCGCCTTTGGTGGGCGATGGTATAGTGGCGAAGGAGTTAGCTAAGGACCCAAGGCGAAACGAGCTCAACACCCCCCGGAACCCACCATTTTGCTATTCACGGGCAGTTGGCCGCGTCTGCTCGCGACATGGGGGCTGAACGGATCACCAATGATCACACTCTCGATGGTCCCTCTCGCATCAGCAAGGGATCAATCAACAATCAAAAGCTCGTCCAAGAAGAGGTCAAGGCGCCGCAGCACCAACAACAACAGGCACTGGTCCTAGCCTACAAAAGTTGTGCTCACTACCCACTTCATATCCCATTGGACCGGCCACCTCGCTGGCAGGAATATCCGCCGCCTCGCAAAGGTCATCCAACAAAGCGATCGACTGAGACAAGGAACTGTCAGCTGCAAACGGGCAACAAAAAACAACCGGATAAACCACGGCCCCCATCACTAGAACAAGGGCGCACATACAACACCATTCCGACAACAACACTTTCTGGCTCGGGAATGTCGCGGACTGAGCCGCGAGTATGTCCTACAGATCAACAAGGAGCGCCTTTGGTGGGCGATGGTATAGTGGCGAAGGAGTTAGCTAAGGGCCCAAGGCGAAACGAGCTCAACACCCCCCGGAACCCACCATTTTGCTATTCACGGGCAGTTGGCCGCGTCTGCTCGCGACAAAATCTCCAGTGATCTTTTATCGCAATTTCAATTGAAATCTTAATTCCCTTGTCCCATTATTTATGCCTACGACGATAATTATAATTCCAATAAAAAAATTTTAGGAAAATAATTGTCAACATGCATTATTGTACGATGATCAAGTGGATCTTCTTCGCTTCAGCTGCGATATTTTCGTTATGCGTCGTGGAAACGCTTAAAGTACAAATCAGTGGTGACGTGAAAAAACTGACACAAGATAACAAGGTCGTAACTACTCCAGGTGCACTGCCTAAGCCTGGAGATAAACTTAGCCCAGGGAATTGTCGTCTTCGAGTTTTGTTAGCTCGCACGAAAGCCGGCAAAGAGCCGGCATGGGAAACAGCACGTGAGTTGTAGATTAGAAGGAGTAAAAGTCAGTGGCGCACCCAGAAACTCTGTGCTCTGATTTGGTCTCTTCTACACTGCGTGCTATTTCTTTGTTAAAGCCAAAAAAAAGCGGGACACCGTCAGACACAACAATGATAAACATAGATAATTTTACAAAAGCGAAAGAAGCTCTAGAAATTTCTTTAGCTTCTTTTCTAAGCTATGATTAACCATTGTTGTGTCTGCCGGTGTCCCGCTTTTTTTGGCTTTAACAAAGAAATAGCACGCAGTGTAGAAGAGACCAAATCAGAGCACAGAGTTTCTGGGTGCGCCACTGGTAAAAGTGCAAAAAATAATAAGTTTAAGTGAACCCTGGCATCAATTTGTTATTACTGGAGAAGAACTAAAATTAAGCTACATTTTATCTTGAGCTAAGTTAGTATATAGTTATGATATTTGGTGAGCTCTAATTTTCCAAAAAATGGCAGGGAAAGGAGCCAAATCCATGGCATTGACAGTGTTAATTTTAACTTCCCTGTATAATTAAAATATACCAGTCCTATTCTAGAACAAGCAAAGGTCGGCTGGGACGGCAAGTACAATTTCGACTTCGAAGTCACTGATCCTGACAATGTGGGCACACAATATACGTGGGGAGTCGCCGCTGATTCGAGAATATTTGAGGCAAGTGCCACGTTTTACTTACTTTTATCAACTATGGAGCATGCAATGTTTTAACATTGACACGTTTTTGTCGCAATTTTCTCGCTGTTTTATAAAATTAGCAGAAATCCGAAAATTTGATGGAGATCAGGCTAAGGCTTAAATTTAGAAGAAAAAATCGGTTTATACTACTTGCTCCGTCCCAGGATCCGCATTAAATCGAGATTCAATTCTATTGGAGGGGGCAGGGGGCTTATGAACATTTCATCACACATCAGATATTTCGCTATTGTAAACAGCCGATGAAAATTTCATCGCCCGATGAAATTTCCTCAGAATTTTCATCAGAATTTTCGCTATTGTAAACGGGTGATGTGTGATGAAATTTCATTACACATCAGATATTTCGCTATTGTAACCCGGGCATTTTTCTTAGACATACGCATACACTACACAGACGCATGCGCACAGCCACACAGACCCACGGACCACACAGATCATCTTACGTGTATTCTCATAGACGCAGACGTAAATATGAGACGCGGTCGTTTTTTCGAACCGTTGTTGAACTCGTTTTGGGGGTACAGTCGAAATTTCCCAAAATCAGATAGGGAAATCGGCCTATGCCTATACCCAGTATAGGTCGATATCCACACAGATTTCTGTCTGCTTGCTCACTGGGTCTCTCTCTGTCTGCTTGTTTGTGTCTCTCTGTGTCTGCATTTCAGCCTCAGCGCCTTACCAACTACCCCTGCTAAGAAATCTCGAAAATGAGGTGTGTGTTCTTCGCAAGAGTCTATCGATACTAGTAGTTGGCAAAAGTAAGCGTTAGTTAAGAGCCGTTACGTCTCAGACGTTACAAATTTTATTCTCGCTTTCTAACTTCGTTTTTTGTAGTCAATAATTACCGAAAATTTTGAGGCCTGAAAGGTAGCAAATCGCCGGCTCTCGTCTGCCTAATTTTTTATCACCGAAAAATACCCGAAAATTTTGGTTTTCTGAAAAAATTCTGCGGATATTAGACTCAAAAAGACAAATTTAGCATAAAAATGATGAAGTATTTGTAATTTGCGCACCACATAGCTGAATCAAGATCCTGGCTTGCTTGAGCTAAGCCGTAACTTATTCAAGCGTGTTTCAAATGCATAATGGCTCATTCCATAGATCA
Organism: Ditylenchus destructor; assembly: GCA_022814885.1. Classification (NCBI taxonomy): domain Eukaryota; kingdom Metazoa; phylum Nematoda; class Chromadorea; order Rhabditida; family Anguinidae; genus Ditylenchus; species Ditylenchus destructor. The sequence goes on along the minus strand of JAKKPZ010000496.1, from coordinate 24,622 downwards.
TAATCTTAGCTTTAAGTTGATCCATTCTCGATTGCACACCTGGCACACCTGCATAATAATAATTTTTGTTTATTTACCTAATAATAAATTATTAACCTAATAATAGTAAATTTGGGTCTTTTTACGAAAGAATGACTACAGAGAATGATGATATGTTTAAGAGTTATATTGAAGTAAAATTTTGTTTTATAACCTAACTGACCGTTTCGACCCTAAGTCCATACGGTTAGTACTAATTTTGATACTACGTTGGTCGGGTCATCATCAATAGATCCAAACGCAGTTGAAGTTTTACATCATAATCTTAGCTTTAAGTTGAGCCATTCTCGATTGCACACGTGGCACACCTGCATAAGTTACGGCCACAAACAAGCCACCTCCTCTGCCCTAGATCCTAGCCGGGATTCATGTGTTGTGTTCTCGAGAATTTTCTTGCCATATATTTCAAAGTCTTTCTTTGGGTTCAAAAAAATCACACTATATTAAATCTTCAGGAGATTATGGACGTGTTGAGAATTGATATTATGCTCAATTGTCTAGTTATTCTAGCTGCCGTGTTCTTCCAAAATTGTTTTTCAGCTGTGAACATTGAAGGCACGTTCTCATTTGGAACAAAAGCTAATATCAATGTTTTGCTGGCTCCAATGCCCAACGGCAAGACACCTGATTGGAATAATGCACGTAAGTCGAAAATCTTCCAGAAAATTGGTTCTTAAAATGACGAGGAAATTTATGGGAGTACCGATTTCAGTCCTGCTACCTATGTTTTTATTTTTGCGAAAATTGGCCCACATACCAAAATAAATTTCAGCACAAGAAATTGGCCAGGAAAAAATATGGCCATTGAAGTTATGGAATCAGAGATCAAAAAAGTGATAACTTTCCTTTCCAAAGGGCAAAATTTTAAAACTTTCAACTCAAAATAAAATGACACCAAATCGATTCTTCTTTATTTTAGTTCACGGTACGGTAGACAACAAAACAGGTAAATACGAGATTTATATCGAAGGCCAGACTACTCTCTATGCATGGTGCTTCAGTGTTGGAGGAGAAAAGTATCAGGTATATTTTGGTCTATAAAATGGGAAAACTCTAGAAATAGCAAAACGATTAATCTGATGATTGATCGCTGAGTTTTCACTATTTTTTGTTAGGTAATTATAATTTTTTGTTAGGTTATCGTTAGGTCAAACAATTTTCTTAAAAACTTGATGAAAAGCATTTTTTCATAAAAACTTACTAATATTGAAAACCTGTGAAAATCGTAAAAAATTGGTGCAAATTGATCTTGAGCCAATAATGCCTAATTTTTGTCTTATATAAAAAACTGGTCCAAATTTCAAACTACGTTTGAAATTGTTTATCAATCGCTATTGTGACCTTAGCTTAACTTTTCAGCTTAGCTTTCGAATTTTGCTTTCACATATTGAGACACAAGCTTCAGGGACTCCCTAGGAGAGTCTAAATATTTTATCCATATTAGTACTTATACCTGCTCTAAGTCCCCTCACATTCCAAGGGGAGAGTCGGGCGCTCCGCGCCCGACCACAGGACTGGCTCGCAATGTTTGATCTGGTGGAAATAACACATTCGACCTCGGGGTCAAATCCGACCTCAAATTCGGATTCCCCATACTCGAAATAACCCGGGTGCCACAAATTTCGGCGGGAACTAGCAAAAAACTGTAAATTACATAATTTGTAGTTTGTAGTCAAAAAGGGGGACAAAATAAGGCATCAAAGATCACCCATGCGAATGACAGAGAAATCACAGCTCTAGCTTACTGGGAGGATTGTTTATAGGTATTGAAACAAGATGATCCCGTGGAGCTCAAAGTCACGGACGTTTTGAGCAGGAGTACAAAAACTAAAACGTGGAACATAAAGTGTACGGAAAAGCTCATTCCAAAAGGCACTCCGCCAGCAAAGGTGCCGCACAAGGACCCGGGAATTGCAGAAAAAGCGCAGCGATGGGAGGCACAAGGGCAACCAGGTGAAGTCGAGAAAGTCATCACCGTGACATTAGCAAATCCCATAATGCCGGATGTCAAAACCTTTGCCAAAGCTGTTCCAATTTCAAAAGTTCAGGAGCAAGGACAAACCCAGAATCAGCCAAAAGCCGGGAGCAAAGGTCCAGGACAAGGACCTCCTGCACAAATTTCTATTCCGAGAGGCCTACCTGCGGAGAAACAGTCAGAATCTTCACCCTCAAAACCATCAAGACCACCTCCAGAAATTCCGACAGGAGGTCCAGGCGTCAGACCTCCTCTTCCAGGAACTCGACCACCTGTACCTGGAGGAGCTGTGGAGAGCGATAAAACTGATTCGAAGTTGAAAGCTGAAGCTCTAAAAGCTCCAGGAAAACTCGATCAAAATCGACTGCGCAATCCATATGCGGATGAATTTAGAGCCTGATATTTTAAAGCTGCACAATGACTAATGACAATATTTGTCACATTTATACAATAGACTAAAGTATCCGATCCAATAAGTTGAGCTGTATTGGGCTCTTCTACGACGTTAGATATGCATCGTAATGTTTATTGAATTTTGTTTCACTATGTTTGTATGACATTATATAAAGTCGTAAATTTTACTAGAAAATCTCTCTGTAAAATATGCTACTTTTTATAAGATCTAAAAATAAAGCTTTATTTCACAAAATAGAGCCCAATTTCTCATCGGTTGACAAGTGATTAGAGAAGGAAATGCTGTCCTCAGAGTATGAGAAGACAGCCTGCTCCGCCGGGACCGATCGGGTATAGTCTTGTTGATAGTAATCGGTCTATATAGAAGATTATATATCTAGCGCGTAGTATTTTTTACGAGAGTGGGGCATGTCGCGTTCGCCGCGAAATCGGGGGTGAAATCACAAAATTTTCAGGAATTTTCCGCACCAGTTACTTTCTATGACACTGTTTGAATAAAAAGTGCACTTTTTAAGATCTGCGTTAATCAATTTTTGCACATTGCCTACTAAGAATTCCCAGAGGAGCATTTTGAGCTATCATGCACCCATGTATGAGGGTGGGGGCACAGAAAGTTACGAAAAGTGAGAACCCACGGACAGTTGCGACATAGGTAGAGTGGAAAATTTTTAGTTTCATGGACTGCAACTTTAACAAAACCGTACTAAATTTTGTTACAAATAGAAATGTTTGCCCCGGAAATGTATGCGGCCAAAAGAGAATTCTTGCCAAATTTGAAAATTTGGTACACATAAAGTTAGTAATTTGCCGAACCATGTTTTTTCTTATCTTCTCGGAATTTTGGGACATTTGACTGAAAAATTCGAAAAATTTTTAGATCTTGGCGAAACTCTCAAACAAATTTTTACTACAAACAGAAAGTACGCTGTACAAAAATGTATGCGGCCAAGTATTTTCTTACCAAATTTGAAAATTTGGTACATACAAAGTTAAATTTTTGTCAAGCCAAGTCTTGTCTTCTCACTACCAAAGAAGTTAAATCGGCCAAAAGTTGTCGTGTTATTTCGATACAAGCGTGTGCAAAGTTGAACAAAACGCTTCCTAAGAAATGAATCAAAGGAGAAAGGAATGATTCTTGCTGTCATTTTGAAGTTGCCATTATCGCCACTTTCACAAAGAATTATTACTATTCAATATTTCATTTATTGATTGCTTGATCAATTATTGAATTCTCGTTTTGAAGTTGGCTTGATTTCAATTTTTAAAATGATCATTTATTTCATGTTGGGAAAATCTTCCAGTAAACTAAATTTTGGATCTAATTTTTGTTAACTCCTTCAATTACTCCAAGCACAGATTTCGGACTGAAACATTTTATCCAATAGAATAATCTTACATTCAAAAAAGTTTTATAAATGAATACGAAGGAAAACTATTCTATTGAAATTTTAGAATTCCATATGAAAACGAAAGAAAAGTGTTCATATAAAATTTGGTGCCTATTTTGCGCCGTTTCGAACCGTTTGTGACACTTTTACCTCAAAGACGCTAAAATATTCTCTACTTGTACAGGGTGATCATTTTATTTCCCCAGATTTCTTTTGAAAAGTTGAATTTCAAATTCGCGCCAAATATATATGAGTAATAGCTCAAATTGTAGCTAAGACTTTGCCATTTACTATAAAAAAAGATCTCGACATAAGGTTTGCTGAAACTCAAGAACCGGCATTTTAAATCTCAGTGAAAAATCACAAAAAAGGGCATATGCGCAAGCAAAGTTTGAGTCATCATTTGGGAAGTTGGTTTATTAATTGGCTCTATGGCAACGTGAGTCACCATTCATTTTGCAGCTAACAGTCTCCTCCTTAACTTTACAAACAAATTTAATTGCTGGATTGGGAAAATTGATAAATTTCATTGATGTCATTGACACCACTCGAGAAGGCTGATTTCGTCCGATTTGTAATCAGCGCATCGGAATACCCTAAAAACATCTTTACAAAAAAAATTGCGAAAAATTCGGCGCACCAAGGTAGGCCGCGAAAATTTTGACCCAGGACCGGACCGAACCGGACCAAACCGGACCGGACCGGGCAAAAGGTCGGTCCGCTGCCATACTTAGGAATTTGTTTGAAACCAATTTTACAAAACAAAATTAGTTTTCAACGCAAAAAATAGTTTCAAATTATTTATACTCAATTTTTCTTTGAACAACTCAAAAAAGTGATTCACATTTTCCGTATCATACAGAAAACTTTGCGTTATGTCGGCAAAAACCAAAGCCGATTAGGTAGAGAAGTATTAGAAGGTAGAGCTTCTGGGGTTAAAGGTTTGACTCTGCGGTGGTCATCCGGTCAATGTTTCTGTGACTGGATGTCCCGTCCGTGTGATTCTGGCACTATTCCGGAAGTTCATCCATGCCGTTGCGTGAACCTATGCCATATGTCTGGCGTACTCCTAACTACTTGGAGACGGCTTTGGATGGACGGAGGGAACTGTGCTTCACGGATTCCTCACGTTTTCTGAGGACATAGCGGAGTCTTTGATGAATTTTTGCATCAACCTGTCCTTGCGATGATTGCCTCATTAATTCTGGGCAGCTCAAGAGGAGCCCTAAAGACCGAGGTGCGCGGTCACTAGCGTCACGGATATGAGGGGCGTGTCGTCCGTTGGTGGTATGGCCTCCTCTTCCGGAAACTGCCTTAATGCAAGCGGGGTATACCCCTATGCCATATGTCTGGCGTACTCCTAGCTTCTTGGAGGCGGCATTGGGTGGTTTTCGAGAATGGGGCTTCACGGGTGCCGGAGCAACTGGGAGAATCGCTTTACGGGTCTTCGGATCCAGTTTTGAAGCATTCTTCCGAATGCTGACGGTAGCTGGGCTGTTGGCGTTTATCAACAGCCCACACCCCTGAGCACTGGCGGTCGTGGCTCTGGATGGAGATGTGAGCACATGTCAGAGTCCGGGGCTGTGGCCGACAAGGACACATCCGAACCCACACACGAGAGCTGCCAGTCGCCCCATGGGCTGGCAGTATGGTGTTTCGTCTTCCAAGCACAACCTTTGTCAACTCGGGACAGGTCTTAAGGCCGGTGATGTCCGATTGAATGAAGCGTTTGGAACGGTCACCCAGGTTACCTTCGAGTTTCCCAGTCTCGCGCCGGACGCGCCGGAATGGACAGTTTACTGCTCCATTGGGTCAAATAAGACTGTAGCGGGGAAGTGCTCGAGAGAGGATTTCTGGGTGCTACAGTGCGCACAACACCCGATGAGTCTCTGTCTTTGGTCTATAGTTGTTGCCACAGAAGTTGTCCTGAGGAGACAGAGCCATGGGTGTCCCGAAGTCAGAGAATACCAATTGGTGTATCGCTAAATTATTTTTGGTGATATTTTGCTACGTAATGTCGTTTCATTTTAGCAAATACGTGATAGATTTTTGTTTCGAATTTTTGATCACTGAATTCTGAAACTGAAGTTCGTAGAATGAAATTGTAAGCAAAATATTACGATTTTGTTTTCTAGCTATTTCAGCATCAAAAATGTTGATTTTTGACATGATGAAATTTTATGGGTTCTGAAACAAAGTTTGAACTCAAAAAAATGTATACGTATCATGTCTTCTGTTTTCACCTATTTGACCACCAAATTTTCTGATCATTTACACGGAGGGCATCTTCGAGATCCTGGAATAGAATTCAAGTCTAAAAAACTTTTTGACATGATACGTATCACGTTTCCAGTTTTTAGCTCCTTCAGCCTCAAAAATAATGTTTTTGATACCAAGGGTTTTAATGCGCAAAAAAAAGTTGAAAAAGTTGAACCTTAAAGTTTTACGCTTGATACGTATCACGTTTCCAGTTTTTTGCTACTTCAGCATCAAAAATAATGATTTTTGGTACCAATATGTTTCCAATGATTATTATACTTCGCTAATAACTAATAAATTGCTAAAGAAAATTACGTGTTTGGTTACCAAATGGGTCTAGGTCAAAACCCCCCCCCCCGGTCAAACCCCCCCCCCTGCGGCCATTTTTTGGCATAACTTTTTACTGGAACATTCTAGAAGGATGAGTAATAGCTTAAATGAAAGCTAAGACTCAGGGCTACAAACTGGTATATTACTCGCCGCATCTCGATTCAAGATTCTCGAGATTTAATTATTTTTGTGTCCAAATTTCAACTTTTTTTGCAAATTCGAGAATTTGAGACAAAAATAATTAAATTTCGAGAATCTTGAATCGATATGCGGCATGTAATATACCAATTTGTAGCCCAGAGTCTTAGCTTTCATTTAAGCTATTACTCATCCTTCTAGAATGTTCCAGTAAAAAGTTATGCCAAAAAATGGCCGCGGGGGGGGGTTTGACCGGGGGCGGGGGTTTTGACCTAGACCCATTTGGTAACCAAACACGTAATTTTCTTTAGCAATTTATTAGTTATTAGCGAAGTATCATAATTATTGGAAACATATTGGTACCAAAACTCAGCATTTTTGATGCTGAATTGACGCTAAAAATTGGAAACATGATACGTATCATGCGTAAAAACTTTAAGGTTCAACTTTTGATTTTGCGCATTTAAACCCCTTGGTATCAAAAACATTATTTTTGAGGCTGAAGGAGCTAAAAACTGGAAACGTGATACGTATGCTATTACTCATCCTTCTAGAATGTTCCAGTAAAAAGTTATGCCAAAAAATGGCCGCGGGGGGGGTTTGACCGGTTCCCTTACCAAATAAGTTTACCAAATATGTGATAGATTTCAGTTTCGGATTTTTTATCACTGACTTCTAAAATTGAAGTTTGTAAGATGAAATTTGTACGCAAAATTTTACGTACTCAAAATTTTGTTTTCTAGCTATTTCGGCATGAAAAACTTGCATCAGAAAAGATTTGTGACATTGTGAAGTTTCTTGAGTTCTGAAACAAAGCTTGAACTCAAATAATTTATACATATCATGTTTTCAGTTATCACCTATTTCACCACCAAAAATGTTGATCATTTACACCGACGGTATCTTCAAGTCTATCAGAATTCAAGTCGAAAAAACTTTGACATAATAGGTGTTACATTTCCAGTTTTTTAGCTACTTCAGCAGATTTTTATAATAAATGGACAAAAAAATTGGATTCCCCGTAATTTTTTACCCTTTTATAGTATTTTTGCAACAAAAATCCTCATTTTTACACAAAAGTTCATTTAATGGCGACGGTATACTTTAGTCGTTTTGGGCGCACGCCATTTTTTGGTACCAAAGGGCTTAAAAGCGCAAAACAAAAAGTTGAACCTTAAAGTTTTCACGCATGATACGTATCACGTTTCAAGTTTTTTAGCCATTTCTGCATCAAAAAATGCTGAGTTTTGGTACCAATATGTTTCCATTTATTATTAAACTTCGTTGCAGTTAATAACTAATAAATTGCTAAAGAAAATTACGTGTTTGGTTACCAAATATGATCTTGAAATAGAATTCAAGTTAAAAACTTTTTGACATGAAGTGTACTATGTTTTCCGTTAGTGGCCACTTCTGCATCAAAAATGCTATTTTTTATACCAAGGGCGTTTAATGGGCAAAACCAAAAATTGAAGCCTAAAATTTTTACGCATGGTACGTGTCACATTTCTAGTTTTTAGCTACTTCAGCGTCAAAAATGACGATTTTTGGTATCAATATGTTTCCAATGATTATTAAACATCGTAGCAGCTAATAATAATATTTGCTAAATCGCTAAAGAAAATTACGTATTTTGTAATCTAAAACGACACTGGTAGCAAAACTTTGACCAAAAATAATGATCGAAACACCTCGCGTAAAATTCTGGCTGGTTTGGTTTGATAGGTTTATCAGAGAACATAGAACATAGAAATGTCGATCGATGAACTCCATTTTCTCAGTTTTCCGAATGATCGTGAGCGTTAGTATTCCTCACTTTTACGTTATTGTAGTAACGTATCTTAGGAATGCAGAGAAACGTAGGGATACATTAATCTTAGCATCGTTAGCAATTCTTCGATTTTGTCATTGTCGAGTCCCTCTAAGGCGCACTGTGACTGTGCGCACTCAACAGAAATTTTCGCTGCGCAGCTCGGATCCGGACGTGTGATATGTCAATCGCTTCGTCTCGACGAGCTGAGTCGATTGGTACCGGTTTCGCCGGGCAGATCGGTGATTTCCGGGATTTATGGCTTCCGGAAATCCGGAAAATCCTGGATTTGGGACGTGGTCCGCGGAGGCCGCGGGTGCGTCCTGTGGAATTTATTACTAAAACAACTAGTTTAGAGGGGCCGGCGTACGCCGGCCATCTAATCTGGAGCAACATTCTTTGCACTCTAATACCAGGGGTGGGATCGACTCATGTCCAAAAATAAGAACATTTGCCCCAAAAACTAAGATTTCGGGGTCAAAAATAAGAACATTTTTATAATTTTTCAAACCATAGGGTCCCCCTATGGTTTTTTAGCAAAAATGTTTTCCAAGTGCATTCTTAGGGGTGCATTTTTTCAAATTTTTAAAATTCGCGCCTAAAGTATAATGCCAATATTTTATTCTGCATGAATGAAAAAATAGCGCCGCAGGCGAAAATTTTTCAATTTTAGGCGATAGTCATAAAAATTTGTACTATTTTTAAAAATACTTGGAGAAAAAATGGCATCCAAATAGCGCCGCAGGCGAAAATTTTTAGGAAAAATGTACTTGTATTTCAAAAATTCCCATTAGGAATTGGATATTGCGTAAAATAAGAACAAAATAAGAACATTGGCCAAAAATAAGAACAAATCTTAGAAATAAGAACATTTTATTTTTCTAAGATTTGGACCCTCAAAATAAGAACAAATCTTAGAAATAAGAACACCCACCCCTGTCTAATACAAATTTAGCTTCACTATCTCTCTCTCTGCCAGGCTTCGTCGGGCTGCTTGATATCCCCCAAGTAAGCTAAAGCTGTGATCCGTCCGTCCTGTAACATGGATTTGAATTCGCGCCCTTTTGGCATTCTGTATTCTCTGTCTGTCCAAAATTTTCCGCCGCCTCTATCCGGGCAAGTGATAGCTTAAAATGTTTGTATAGAAGAGCGGAATATGTTTTTGCTAAAAAATATAGACAAATTTAGACAAAATGTTTTAAACAAAAAATTTGTATTGCTTATTTTTGTCGGTCTGTTTGTCCAAAATTTTCGGGAGGGTCATTTGGCCCTATATTAGAGAAGGCGTGTCTCAAATCAATAGGGGGACCCTATTGATTTTTTTTGCAAATTGAGAATTTTTGCCAAAAAACCATAGGACCCTATGGTTTGAAAAATCATTTTCGGAAAAATTTTGAAAAAAATCAATAGGGTCATCCCTATGGTTCTTTTTACAACAAGCCTTCTCTAGTATAAACCGGGGGTTCATTTTTCCAGGCTTTATTTTTTTTCGGTCTGTCTGCCCAAATTTTGCGGGAGGGTTTTTGCTAACCTGAATTTTCAGATGAGCCAGTCCTATGGTCGGGCGCGGAGCGCCTGACCTTCCTCCTTGGAATGTGAGGGAATTTAGAACATATACCGTATTTTCTCTAATATAAGCCCCCCCAAATAGAAGCCCCCCTGGAGGGGTATTGAAATAATTAAAGCCCCCCTAAAATAGAAGCCCCCCCCAAAAGTGGGTTTTTCCAAATTTTTCGCTGTTTTCAGCTAGTATTTCGTCCGTTTGATATAAATAGACAAAAAATTAGACAGTTTAGCCTATTTATAGCTAATTTTTTAGATTTTTTAACATATTCTTCAATTTTTAAGCTAATTTTAGTCATATAAAGTCAAATTTTACACGTGTTTTTCGCAATTTTTTGCTGTTTTCAGCTAGTATTCCGTACGTGTAATATTAATTAACAATAATTAGACATTAGTCTATTTTTAGCTAATGTTTTAGATTATTATTATATTATTTTTAGATTAATTTTGGATTAATTTAGATCTTTTACATGTCAATTTTAACTCTATTTTTTCATGTTGTAGCTTTTTAATGCTATTTTTACCAAGTTTTGACAGTCTTTAAACTTTAATCAAAATTCTTATTCCTATTTCCTCTTTCCTTTTTCCTAAAATGGGTTTTAGAATCACGCATTTTTACAAATTTTTGCTAAAGATAGAGAAAAATTAATATGGAATTTTTGGCATTTCTACAGGTTTTTGGTATGAATGTAAAATGGAATGAAAAATGCACCTTTCAAAAAAGCGACATTTATTGCAAAAATTGAATCTATTGTGTATTTCCAAAGGCTAAAAAATCGTCATTTTTGACGCGCGTGAAAAATAATTACAAATTTTAGGAAAAATGACGGAAAAAATTATTTAAATTAATTTAAAATTTTCAATGAAAATCCCAAAAATACACTAAAAATTGTAGAAAAAATTTATTTAAATGGCTATAAAAATTTCAGTTTCAGGGTACCAATGTCGAAAAATCATCATTTTTGATGCATTATGTGAAAAATAATTGCAGATTCGGAATCAGCGCATTATTGATTATTAGTCATTGCGCTGATTAATAATTGTTGCAGTACTTCATATATACAACATTTGTAATTTATCTATGAAAAATATCTATGAAGATCTATAAAATCCCAAAAATAAAAATAATCAACATAGTGAAAACAGTCATAAAAATACAAAATTTCACCAAAGAATGAAAATTTGTCCGAAATTTGGTCAAAAATGCAAAAAAATTCTCATTTTTGACAAAAAAATTTGGCGCCAATTCAAAATCCGTTTAATTTTTCAAAAATGTTGTAAAAATTGGCCAAAAATTCGAAAATTTTGCGAAAATTTTTCCGACCGCGCCTTCGGCGCGGTCCAAATAATTAAAGCCCCCTATAATAGAAGCCCCCCTGAAATAGACGCCCCCCTAGAGGGGTATTGAAATAATATAAGCCCCGGGGCTTCTATTAGAGAAAATACGGTACTCCCGAACAACCCTTACTCCCGAACAACAGCTGCTTGAGGGCCGAAGGCCCGAAATAGTCTCATGCTGCTCTACTCCCGAACAACCCAATCTGACCGCTGATGGCGGTGCGCGAAGATACGGATGCACGCTAACCGCTTCCTAGCGGGGGAGGGAGCCGCGAAGCGGCTCCTCCACCGCTAGTGTACATGGTAGTTTAAAACACCCTTTATTGTTCGGCGTATTTAAATTCAGTGACAATGTTCAAAATGTAACGTAGCATAAATAATACAAAAAAATTTATACATTAGACTTAGGATCGTTACAATACTTCGATTCTGTCTTTGTTTCTTACTAAACAACTAGTTTAGAGGGGCCGGCGTTCGCCGGCCATCTAATCTGGAGTAACAAAATTTACACTCTAATACATATTTAGTTTCACTAGCTCTCTCTGTCCAGCTTCGCCGGGCTGCTTTTTCGTCTGAATTTCATCGCATTTTTTACATTATTTACAAAGAAGTAGAAATATTACATTAGTTATATAGTTCTCAAATTTTAGTTTTTAAAATTTGTATAAACATTCAAAAATTTTGTACTAAAATTTTGCACACAAATTTAGTTTCATTGTCACTAATTCTTCAGTTCTAATTGATTTACTCATTTTTCACAGTTACAATACTTCATGAAAATTTATTACTAAAATTGCCCTTGCTTTCACTGAGCTTGGATTACCTGGAGTAACAAATTTGAGTAACAAACACCCTTCGCGCTGATATAGACACCAGGTGCCGTTTGCATCTCCTCACTTAGTTTAGACAAAATTTTTCTTATGCTAGTGTCACAATAGAGATCGATGAATGATTTGCAAGTTAGCGTATTTTGGTGTATGTCGGGTTTGTTTTTCCAATCACCCTAATTCGCAAGTGAAGGATGTATGTATGTATGTATGTCCGCGCCAGTTAGGTACCTTGCCGGATACCTACAGGGGCGTGTGATAGCTCAAAATGCTCCTCCTGGGATGAGAAGTAAGTTCTGATAAAAATTTTCGGGGGCCGATCTTAAAAAGTGGCACTTTTTTGCCAAAAAGTGGCTTTTTGGCCAAAATTTGACATTTTTGAACCAAAGCTGCTGCGATGCTGATTTTTTGCACCCGGGGGTTTTCAATGGTGCTGAATCCGAATCCGGGGTCAAAAAAACTGTCAAGGGTACCCCGGGGTACGAAAAAAATTTTTTTTGAACATTTTTTTTTCTCTCAAAACTCATTTTTCCAGCTTTTGTCTATGTCTCCGGCAATGAAGGGTTAAGGGTTCCTGTTGGCTTATCTTTCTCTTGATTACTTTTTTCTTGATCCCCATTCTCTTGATTCCCGGTGTCTGCTACTGGATGGATCTCGGATTTTGCGCCTCCGCGCCAAAATTCCCAGATTTTCTTGCGGCCAGCTGGAATCGACCCAAGTACCACCTTTTGTTTATGCGTTGTTTCTCCTTTAGGCTTTGGTTCCCATAGGACTTTTCGTAAAACTGCAATTGAAGTACGTGAGGATTTTCGATGCCACAGAAACGGTTATTTTTTGTCACAAATTAACAACAATGCCCGCCAAGTTCAAACAATAATTATGGATTTAACCCCTAAAAGCGGATCAGATTCGGGTTTTCTTTCAGCAGAACCAAGCTAAGCTTAAGTCTAAACCTAAAATATATCCTTTTAAAGGTTCTTGCACAACGCCACATGCCAAATGTGTGACAAAAAAGTGAAGTTTCCTTTTTTCAGCTCCGGATGCTTGGATACGATAATATAAAATTGATGGAAAATTTGCAAAAATGGCCATTTATTCGACTTTTCCAAATTTTTTGGAAAATTTTTGCCATTTCGTTCACCTGCAATTGGACCTCGCTTCTGTTTCGGCTCCTCTTCCGGGGGCGGCTGGGCGGTTATCTGCTTCGTGATCCCGTATTGAGTTTGCAAATCTTCGCGCGTTTTGGGATCGACCAACTTGACCAAGCCCAGCTTCACACCCTCGACTGCGGCCTTGTTGAAAGCCATTGCCCCCACCGCGACACCTGATTTTTGTTGCGGTAGTCCAACAATTGGTTTGCTGGTTATGTCAGCATAAATGTCGATCGATTTGGTCGTCTTTTTGAGAACTTTTAGTGTCACAGGTTGGTGCGACAGAGTTTGGAGCTGAAAATTTGAGAAAAATATGACATGATCAACGCAGCCGCACTTCCGGATGCTCGGAACCGCCTCCGGGCTTGAAATTGATTGTAATTTGCAAAATGGACAATTTATAAAGTTATTTCCTCTTCGAACATTTTTTGCTCAAATTATACTTTAAATAAACTCTGGTATTTTCATCAAATTTTGCTAATTAGGGAAAATGAATACAAAAATAGGTTTTTAGTAGAAAATGAAAAATTGTAGTAAAACCGATTTTTTTAATTGTTTCTTCTAGATTCAAGCCTGTTCTGTAACTCCAACCAATTTATGTTGATCACAAAAAAGCAGTTGCAAAACCGGGAGAAAATTGCGACAAAAAACGTGGAATTTTGAAAAATTGCACTGTCCACACATGATAAAAGTAAGTAGAATTTTGGCACTTGCCTCGAATATTCTCGAATCAGCGGCGACTCCCCACGTATATTGTGTGCCCACATTGTCAGAATCAGTGACTTCGAAGTCGAAGTTGTACTTGCCATCCCAGCCAACCTTTGCTTGTTCTATAATAGGACTGTTACATTTTATTGTTTTACAATTGTTCCCTGTGATTCTATCTGACAAACAAATCCAAATTTTGGAAAATTTTTCCAAAATATTGAAAATTACCCAAAAATTGTACAAAATTTTATACGATTTTAGGTTATTCAAAAACGAGAGCCATTATTCCTTGCACTCTAATTTTTTGTAAGCTGCAACTCACGTGCTGTTTCCCATGCGGGGTTGCCTGCCTTCGTGCGGGTTAGCAAAATCCGAAGATGACAATTTGATGGGCTAAGTTTATCGTCAGGTTTCGGCAGAGCAAATTGAGCGGTTTTGACCTTGCTATCTTGTGTCAGTTTTTTCACATTACCGCTGATTTGCACTTTAAGCAACCCATCCACTACGAATATCGGAAATATCACAGCCGTAGCGATGAAGATCTTGGCAGAAAAGTGCTGATTGCCCATTTTTTCCTACGTTTTACAAATATCGTTATCATAGGTTTGAATTGGCGGATTTTGGCGCCAATATGCCAAACCACTTCTGGAACATTCTAGAAGGGTGTGCAATTAATTCTAAATCTCTGGGCTTTTGATTGAGGCAACACACACCCTTCTAGATGGTCCAAAAGTGATTTGGCGCAATGCCGCCAAAACCGCCAATTCAAACTCTGTATGCTATTAACTTTCCCATAATAATATCCGTGTAAATAAGGTCTCTGTAACTCATCGAAAGATGAATCATCGTTTGATCTTTCTATGAAGTTTTCTAGAATTTTCTAGAACTTCTCTAAAGAATATTATGGATCTGAATTACAACGTCCTAAAAAAGTTTAGAAAATTCTGGGTAATATTAAAGAAAATCATATTTTGGTACCGTTTTTTCTCTTGAGTAAACCCCGGGGCGTATATTTTTCAACCCCCCCCCCCTAGGAGGGGCTTACTGCAGGAGGGGGGCTTATATTGTTCAACCCCTCGCCGGATCCGCCGGCGAGGAAAATTTTTTGAGATTTTTGTCAAAATCGTCAAAATTTTCGAATTTTTTTAGCAAAATGTCCAAAAAACCAAAGGGGACCCTATGGTTTTGAAAAATCATTTTCTGAAAAATTTGTCAAACAAAAGAATTTGTTCAAACTCATTTCCTTTGTTGCTATTTTATTCAACGAATGTATTTAAACAGATAATATATGTAAAAAGAGCATTTTAATGTAAAAAACCTTACTTTGGGGGGGGGGGGGGTAGCCCCCTCCTGAAGTAAACCCCCCTCTAGGGGGGGCTTACTTCAGGAGGGGGTTTACTCAAGAGAAAAAACGGTAAGTTAAAGGGGGCTTCATTTACAGGGAATACAGTAGACATTTTGGGGTTAGATGCAAGGCGTAGGAGGGATAAATAATTTTTCTAGGAATGCAGACATTTGTTTGAAGATTTGAGCAAAAGATGGCAGCTTGAGATAGGGTACGGTGATCGGTTACTCTATATAATAGGGCAATACCCACTTGCCTAGCAAGGGATACATCAGGGGGTATTGGCCCGGATTTATAATCTAAGAGCATATTAATTAGGCTGGGACAAAAATTTAAGTACAGGCTTAAGCGTCAAGACACTACCCCTGATGTGTCCCTTTATAAATAAAGTTGGGGGAGGCGGACTCCAGTAAGGTCCCTGTATGATTATATTGGTTGTCCTATATCTGTTAATATACAGTGACGGACAAAAGTTAGTTCCAATTTTTATTTTGTCCATAACTTTTTTTCTAATGTACTATTTTTTGATCTGTAAAAAGTATGTTATACTTCAGAATGTATCTCGTCTGACATCTTTTAGCGTTTTTCAAATTTTTCATTTTTTGCGCCAAAATCGCCTTTTTTTTTAAACTGCCAAAAATGGAATTTTCTAGAAAGTTCTTTTTTCAAAAATCTGAAACCGCTATCTTGTTCAGCATAAAAAGTTGGGTATACCCTGTAAATTTCACATTTTTTCGTTAGGTAGAAAAAAAGTTATGGCTGTCTAAAGTTGCGATTTTTCGGTCAAAAATGGCAAAATGCTAAATTTTGACCGAAAAATCGCAATTTTAGACAGCCATAACTTTTTTTCTACCTAACGAAAAAATGTGAAATTTACAGGGTATACCCAACTTTTTATGCTGAACAAGATAGCGGTTTCAGATTTTTGAAAAAAGAACTTTCTAGAAAATTCCATTTTTGGCAGTTTTTAAAAAAAGGCGATTTTGGCGCAAAAAATGAAAAATTTGTAAAACGCTAAAAGATGTCAGACGAGATACATTCTGAAGTATAACATACTTTTTACAGATCAAAAAATAGTACATTACAAAAAAAAATTATGGACAAAATAAAAATTGGAACTAACTTTTGTCCGTCACTGTAGTATTTGGCTTGGTGGTGTTTATGACCATTCGAGTTAGATATGTTCCAATGTACGTATCGATATGTGTGATATACCAATCGATAGCCAGTATCGAGTAGAGGTGAATGCAAAAAAAATTTCAGAATTCTAGAACATTCTAGAAGAGTTATGAGTTTTTCGACAATTTTTTGTCTGTCTCAATCGAAGTATATTAAAAATCAATCCTAATGAGCTGAAATTTGGTATATATATCAAATCAAATATGCTGAAACATCCTATCCAAAAAAATTATATAAAAGTTTGAAAAAATAAAAACTTTTTTCTTTACATATTGCCCAAAAATGGTCATTTGTTGAATGTGAATGTTGAATGTGTGTTGAATGTTGATCTTAGATTTGAATGTGTGTTGAATGTTGATCTCAGATTTGAATGTGTGTTGAATGTTGATCTTAGATTTGAATGTGTGTTGAATGTTGATCTCAGATTTGAATGTGTGTTGATCTCAGATTTGAATGTGTGTTGAATGTTGATCTTAGATTTGAATGTGTGTTGAATGTTGATCTTAGATTTGAATGTGTGTTGAATGTTGATCTTAGATTTGAATGTGTGTTGAATGTTGATCTCAGATTTGAATGTGTGTTGAATGTTGATCTCAGATTTGAATGTGTGTTGAATGTTGATCTTAGATTTGAATGTGTGTTGAATGTTGATCTTAGATTTGAATGTGTGTTGAATGTTGATCTTAGATGTATAAATAAATATACATAAAATAAAAATAAATATACATAAATGGATCCATGAGTTGTAAATCGATTGTAAATGAATTGTAAAATGTATCCATGAGTTGTAAATCGATTGTAAATGAGTTGTAAAATGGATACATGAGTTGTAAATCGATTGTAAATGAATTGTAAAATGGATCCATGAGTTGTAAATCGATTGTAAATGAATTGTAAAATGGATCCATGAGTTGTAAATCGATTGTAAATGAATTGTAAAATGGATCCATGAGTTGTAAGTCGATTGTAAATGAATTGTAAAATGGATCCATGAGTTGTAAATCGATTGTAAATGAATTGTAAAATGGATCCATGAGTTGTGAATCGATTGTAAATGAATTGTAAAATGGATCCATGAGTTGTAAATCGATTGTAAATGAATTGTAAAATGGATCCATGAGTTGTAAATCGATTGTAAATGAATTGTAAAATCGATTGTATCAATTGTAAATCGATTGTAAATGGATTGTAAAATGGATCCATGAGTTGTAAGTCGATTGTAAATGAATAGTAAAATCGATTTATCAATTGTAAATCGATTGTAAAATGGACCCATGAGTTGTAAATCGATTGTAAATGAACTGTTAAATGGATCCATGAGTTGAAAACCGATTGTAAATGAATTGTAAAATCGATCTATCAATTGTAAATCGATTGTAAATGAATTGTAAAATGGATCCATGAGTTGTAAATCGATTGTAAAATGGATCCATGAGTTGTAAATCGATTGTAAATGGATTGTAAAATGGATCCATGAGTTGTAAGTCGATTGTAAATGGATTGTAAAATGGATCCATGAGTTGTAAGTCGATTGTAAATGAATAGTAAAATCGATTTATCAATTGTAAATCGATTGTAAAATGGACCCATGAGTTGTAAATCGATTGTAAATGAATTGTTAAATGGATCCATGAGTTGAAAACCGATTGTAAATGAATTGTTAAATGGATCCATGAGTTGAAACCGATTGTAAATGAATTGTAAAATCGATCTATCAATTGTAAATCGATTGTAAATGAATTGTAAAATAGATCCATGAGTTGTAAATCGATTGTAAATGAATTGTAAAATGTATCCATGAGTTGTAAATCGATTGTAAATGAGTTGTAAAATGGATACATGAGTTGTAAATCGATTGTAAATGAATTGTTAAATGGATCCATGAGTTGAAAACCGATTGTAAATGAATTGTAAAATGGATCCATGAGTTGTAAGTCGATTGTAAATGAATTGTAAAATGGATCCATGAGTTGTAAATCGATTGTAAATGAATTGTAAAATGGATCCATGAGTTGTCGATTGTAAATGAGTTGTAAAATGTGTTGTAAATCGGTTGTAAAATCGATTTATGAATTTTATATCTGGCTAAAAAAGCTCAAGAGTATATGATATTACAGTTTGACAATACGCTCAACAATGTACGATGTCTCACCTTGGAAGCAGGCTCAAGTATCTGTTTATATAGTATTTGGAATGGCCATCGATATGTGTATTAGACGCTTCAGGCAGATATATTTCATCGTAGGTATCGATATGTGCAATATACCAATCTACTAGCTAAAAAGAGCAAAAAAGTGGAAAAAACCGCATTTTTTGGGGGGAGTAATTCTGGGGGAGTAATTTTAGGGAGGGAGTAATTTCTCAACTACCCCCGAGGGGGGAGTAAATGTAGGGGGGGGAGTAATTTTAGGGGGAGCAATTACAGGGATTACGGTAGGAACCCGTCGATTAGGTGCACGTTGTGCGTCCAAGCCAGGGTCCGAGCGGCTCTACGCGACGCTCGGACCCCCCTCGTTTAAAGTGATCTTTGCAGATATATTTGACCAGATTATTTTCCCAGGCATGTATAAAATCGATTTATATAGGCCGTTGACAATTTGAGATCATCAATCTTTCGTTTTAAAGTTCGTTCCTTGATTTTCAGTCCATTGACTTCAATAAATCTCCCCAGCATTTGTCTCTGAAGCAGGTCATTTGGACTACTTTTATCGGGCTGTAAACATCAATACTTGCTTATAAATCCAGAATTTCATTGGAATATAGTTCTTCAGGCTTTTGAAAATATGATCCCAAGTTTGATTACTAATATTTAACCTTTACCTATACTTTACACCCAAATGGAATTTCCCCCCGAAAAGATTTTCTATCATAATTTCGGACATTAGCGATAGAGAAATTACCTAGTGCAAATTGGTGAGAGTAAAGTTACCTCGCACACCTGTCATCAGTGATACTGGTCGTTAAATTACCTGGTGAATTACCTATCCATGATTCTTGAAACAAATAGCCCGAATATACGCGTTTTAAATTACCAATTTCTATTTTCTTTAAATTTTTAGAAACTTTTCAGAGATCAATTCTCGTTCCGGATTCCCATTCACCGAAAATGGTTTCTTCGAGATCCGAAGTCACTCAGCACATTCTTTGTGAGAAAGTGCGTCGAAACTTGAAATGGAATGACGTGGCGGCAGCCATTGCCTGCAGCAAAGAATGGGCCACAGCCGCGTGTCTCGGCCAGATGAAACTGGAGAAAGCGGACGCCGAGAAAATTGGACAACTTTTTGGCTTGAACGACGAAGAAATTGCCTGGCTCCAAATAGCGCCGCACAAAGGATCGAATAGCATTCCATCGGATCCACTTTTGTATCGATTTTATGAGGTAGTCAAAAGATTTCGATTTCTTATAACTAAACTTTCCAAGCCCCAAAATTATACATCCATATTAAAAAAGCAAAGGTACTTTGAGAACAGTCATCGATGTAACCGGTGCCATAGATTTTTTAAAGACAAAAATTACGAGGACCGGTAATTTCACTTCCAGTGACCTGTTAGCCATAGCTTTTTCTGGACCATTCTTAAAGTTTGAGCCATTGTTCATTATTCTAGAAAGTTCCAGAAAAGATATGGCTGAAAATATCAGTGGAGTGAAATGATCTGCCTTCAAACATGACCATATTTAGCCATTTTAAGCACCGCATTTACTCTTTAGGTAAAATACCGGTGCCTTCGAACAAGTTTAAGCCTATTCAAATCTAGTAATTGCGATGATTACCTTTGGCAATCATTGAGAACCCAAACGAGCACCTTACTTTTTTGAATGTAACTGGTATGAATGACACTCCTGTAACTAGGGTTGTTTTGAAGAAAGACCATATTTGGTCATTGTAGGTGTCAAATTGATTCTTCAAACAAGAATGCTCCAAGTTTAGGCTCAAGCCTAGCTTTTAGTTCTAAGCAGCAAACTGTCTCTGTTTTTTTGAGAAAGTGTTCCGAAATCCCAATGAGAAAATATTCCGTTATCTGATTTTGCTATAAATTGACAACATTTTTGGTTAAAACTTTGTATCTTTAAAGGACAGATCTGAGCTAGACTTGAAGTTGGAACAGCAAAATAGGAGTTGCGTCAACAGAGGCGTCATAAAAATTTGCGCGCGAATTCAAATGGAAATTTTTGGGGGTTAACACACATAGGGTACCCCTGTAAAAAGTATACTATCGGGACAGCTCGATGAGCTGAACACCCTTTTTCAAAAGTACCATGGGTGTCTGAGACGATCCTGGCAATATATAGCGAAAAAATCAATCCAAAACGTCCATTTGAATTCGCGCGCGCGTCACTTTTTTATTTTTCATCGTTTTACAACTTCAAGTCTAGATCAGATCTGTCCTTTAAATGGTACTTGTAAATTTTAGGCGATTGGCGTTTACGGTCCGGCTTTGAAAGAGCTTATCCACGAAGAATTTGGCGACGGAATCATGAGCGCTATCGACTTTACGATCGATATGGAAAGAGAGCCGAACGAAGCAGGAGATCGCGTGAAAATTGTATGGAACGGAAAATTTCTGCCTTATAAAAAGTTTTAAGGATTTTTACAAGTTTATCGCAATAAGATGTAATTATTTATGTTATGTCAATAAATTATGATGCCGGCTCTAAAATCAGCAGAAACTTGATCGGGGATGACCGAACTTCACCTGGGGCGGGTTGCTGACAAATTTTAAGCCTAATCCTGAACCTCGGTATAAGCCCGATTTTCAATGTCATAAATCTATCGCACATTCACCTGGATCGAGTTTCTGACAGCTTGATCTTGAACCTCGATCTGAACCAGATCTTAAATATCATAAATCTATCCGACCCCCCCCCCTTATTTCAATATAGCTATTGATTCTTTTAATTCGAGCAGATATGCCAGGGAAAGACAAGTGAATGCCAGGTAGATTTGTGACATTTTTGAGTCGTGTCATTTGAGCAACCTGACCGGATTTTGCTGATCTCTTTAAAAAATATGAAAGCTATATGCCAAAATATGTATAAAAAAGTTCATTTATGGTCATCATTATCAAAACAGTGATGTGGCTTGACAAAAACAGACAAAAAATTCCCGGTCAATTTAACACCGGGAAAGTGTGTAAGAAACATAATAATAACATTTGTTTTGATTGAACTGAAGGAAGAATGTTTTGCAGCGATCTTTGATCCCTTAGTTTCCTATAAATACTTCCTCGTGTTCTCTGTTTTTCTCTCTATTTCTCCTGCCTTTGGTTAGGTTTGTTTCATAAACGTTCGCTGTAATAAATGTATTGACGACCAATTTCTCGTATTGATTTCGCTCAGATCTTTATGATAACTTTCTAGTTGAAATTCAACCGTCAAGAGTCTATTGAGAATAGGTCACACCTGGCTGCGTTAATTGGGAGTGCACACTAATTACCACATCCACTGTAATTACACTCCCGGAGGCTAATTGTTTTTAACAAAGAGAGGGTTATTATAGGACGAAATAATTTGAGGGAGAGGTGTAATTACAGGGGATACGGCGTCTATCGTAGTATTTTGTGAATATCTGTTTCTGGAATTTTAGATAGACCTTTTCCATGCCGTTTCAAACTCACCAGCCCCTTTTCAGAACCCTAGAGCATACCCTTGGGAGTTAGGCCATTTCACCACTACTGATATTTTTACCCATAAGATTTTTCTGGAACATTCTAGAACAGTGAGTAATGCCTCAACGAAAGCCCAGATCCAGGAATTTTGATTTACACCGTTTTTTGCATAAACTAAGCCTTCGTTATTAGGCTAAACTGCCTCCGATCTCGAACAGTTTGTGCCGGGATTCGGCATACAAATTATCGCTAGGTTCTCGTATAATTCTTCAAATTTAGATGTTGCGACTAGCTCTAGAACAACAATTGCCCTATTGGCATCGACTATTGTTTTCTCAACCAGGACGTTGTTCGACATTGGCTCGCAGACCGAAAAGCACATTGGAATCCGAGCGTCCAACAAAAGTATGTTACTGTTTTACTTACCTGGTAGATTGGAGCCGACGGATAAAAATTTTGCGCCAATTTAAAAATTATTTTTTAATGGAAAATGTTTCCGTAAGCTTTTCCTGAAATTGTATCAAAAAACCAAAAATACTATGAAACAGATTTGAAACTTAGAACAGACTTAAGCAATAAAAATCTTCTTCCAGGATTCCTCAAAGGACAACAAACGCGCCGCCCCTCAGCCAGACCAATCTGGGAAACTCTCTGAAGGCACCGGCAAAAAAGAAGGCGTGAAACCGATTTCCAAGGAGAATTTGTCTAAGATTTCGGACGAAGATTTGAATGATCCCAACGTGAAAGCCGAGGGCGGAGATCGAAAGCTCTACGAGGCTCAAGAAGGCGGGAAGTTGAAACGAAATAAATGATCAACTCTAATTTGTATCCGATTTTATGTTTGCTCGTTTCCAGAATGTATATTTTTTGAACGTATATTTAATTGACGCAAAGCATTAACTCATTTACGTGTACATTTTTATTTTGTCTATATGATAATGGCGTATAAATTAAAGTGTTCTTTTTTATGATATTATATATTCACAAAAATAAAACAACAAAAAAGGAATTTAAAAATATCTTGAAAATCAGTGATTTTGGTATACTTCGTATGATCGCAAACATTGAACCATTTTATGCCAGCAAAAAGTAAAATTATTGTTTGGCCAGAGAAAAACTCGTCTGTCGATTGGTCACTTCAGCTTGAATTGAGCAACTTAAATTGAGCACTTCAGCTTGCTCACTTCAACAACGTATTGAACTTCTCAGAAGTTTCATATTTTTCAAACAACTTCATAACAGAGTTAAGCAATAGTAAATCAATAATCGATGTATCCAGCACAATTTTGGAGAAACTGAATAGGGTTTTCAAGATTGGATCTCACAATTTCGATATATGCCCTCAGGGCATATATCCAAGCCTAAGCCTGCACTACAGTCTAAGCCCCAAGCCTAAGTTCGGTGGAATCTATTCAGCAGCCTAAGCCCCAAGCCTAAGATTAAGTCCATTCCCCCGCCGCCCAGCAGCCTAAGCCCCAAGTCTAAGTTTGGTTGAGTCTGTACAGCAGCCTAAGCCCCAAGCCTAAGTTCGGGATTCTGCACAGCAGCCTAAGCCATATCTCGAAATTGTGAGATCCAATCTTGAAAATTCATTCCTATTCGTGATCAGCATGGTCGAAAACCCCTAATTAGACGTTTTCAGGCAAAATTGAGAAAAAATTTTTTTGGACCCAAGAGCAGATGTCCCAAGGGCAGATGTCCCGGTCCCTTCAAAAAGACATTTCAAATTGGCAAACTTAAAAGAACAGAGCTGAGTGCTTTGGAGAGGGAACTAATTGTTTAATGGAATGTTTGCAACAGTTAAGTGTAACTATAACGGGAATCGTATTAAAATTTTTCTAATCCGATCTTTCTCCTTATCAACTCTATGTAAGGAAATCTCAAAATGGTGAGCTACCCTAAAATATAAATGTTGCTTATTAGTGCAAATTTCAGCTGATTTTGGTCATCGTAGACTTCCACATTCCGCGCCAGCCAACTTTCGGCCAAATTCCGCAAATTGGTCGTTCCAAACAAAATCCAGCACCTGCTTTGTACCTAAAATTGTCGCGAAGGAAATGGTAATATGTGATTTTTTTGAAAATTTTTTAACTATTCTAAGCGGAAATGTTTTTCAAAACGTAAGCAAAATTCTGTTGTTAAGAAATGGTTACAAATTATAACCATTTCTTAACTTACAATTAAGCAACAGTGATGAGTGTTGTAATATTCTACCGAGTTGCGTTTCATTGAGATTTCTCCGGCCTATTGGAAATTTGTAAAAACGGGAAACTAGAGAAAAAGGTGGGGTAGAGTCATCAATATCTAAACTGACCATTATAGTGAAAATTTGTCCAAAATTGAAAAATTCTACGTAAAACTTAGGGTATAGATCAGAATTTTTCTCGTCAGCAATTATTGCAACGTTTTGTATGTAATCGGCAATTTATCATATTTCATCGGGTTTGAGAATTTTTGATACATTCCTGGAACTGTTTTCACTATGTGAATCATAACTTTGATATTGATGACTATTCCTACTTTTTGCATAGATTCCTGTACTTTTTATAGA
>JAKKPZ010000495.1:0-30829 GCA_022814885.1 Ditylenchus destructor | reverse complement strand
AAGATTGATTCAAAACAAAACTAGTTTTTTGTTAAGCCTCGAAATGAATTCTGAGCCTATTTTATTGCGGTAATGCGTTAATGGACCAACGAACGAAATATATTTGTGCAAAACTAGGTGAGGAGTTAAGAGACAGGTAAAACAAACGAAAGGTCCAATGTTTTTCTAGGAGATTATCGACCACCCAAATTACGTCTAAACGGGTTTATGCCTTATGAGATTTGTATGAATTTGATTTTAAAAGAAATAAACCAAGATTCTCGTCTAATCAATTTTCCATTACCAAATTCTATTACCAAATTTGGGCAAAACTTTTTCTAAACATGCTAAATCTAAAAGCGTTGTTCCACAGAAAGAGAGTGGTGATCTCGAAGAGTGGAATACTTGGCAAATTGTAATACTTGGAGCAAGAAAGCCGGTAAAAACCAGGCAAACCAAAATTTTTGTCAAACGCTCAATTTTGGTGTGGAATAAAATTTTGAGTTATTTTTTGCTCTTCGGCAAATTAGCAAAAATCGGATAAATTTGGGGAACAGCTGACTAAAAATACGTTA
This sequence comes from Ditylenchus destructor, assembly GCA_022814885.1. Taxonomy (NCBI): domain Eukaryota; kingdom Metazoa; phylum Nematoda; class Chromadorea; order Rhabditida; family Anguinidae; genus Ditylenchus; species Ditylenchus destructor. Next base: position 30,275 of record JAKKPZ010000495.1, on the reverse strand, counting down.
CAGGACAGCAAAATAATAGGTTTTTTTTGTCACAACTTTCGACTTCTTGAATCCTGGCAAAGTTTGGCAAATTTTGAAATATTTGCAAATACCCAAAGACATGGCAAATGCCAGAAAAACTTGGCGTTCTCTTGGCATAAAACATTTACTTATCCTATCTGAGCTCTCAACAAAACTTAAGATGGCTCAAAATGAGCATAGGCTTGGCTCAACAATTATATTTGGCTTTAAGTTTGGATCCAAGATATAAAAAAGTGAAAACATTTTTTAGCGTTATAAACTTATTTAAAAAAGTTTGGTCTTATACTTGAGCGTAAACCTTAGCTTTAGCCTAAACTTCATTTGGAGTCACTTTTCGCTCTTAAGCTTGAACTAGAGCTGAGTTTGGCGAAAAGTCTCTCTTTTCTCTTATCTCTTCCAAATACGGTCATTAAAATTCGAATCAGTGGTTCACCTCTCGATTCAAACTACTCAAGATTATTCGCACAGAACACGAGAACGTTTTTGCGACAAATGCACACTATCGATTACAATTTACACCACCTTTCGAGCGAAACTTTCACTTTAAACATTTCACTTCGTATGATAATCAAATAGGTGACACGAAGATCGCTTGCGCAAAACAGATCGAATTTCAAATTAAGGCATTGACGACACTCACGGCGTGGCGAGAACGGAAGGTGACGAATGGCGCCAGCTGAGACGATTCTCGTTGCAAGTGATGAAAAATTTAGGGATGGGAAAAAGCAGAATGGAAACTGAGGTAAAATGTGTCTTTTGATTTGAAAAACCAAATGGAATGGAATTAAAAAAATTATAAAAAATAGATAGTCTACCCCTTTATCCGGACGAAATCTGACCGTACGTTTTTTCGATACCAATTTCCTTTGTTTATTTGCAAAAACACAAAAAGGTCCTCGATATCGTTTTTTCTCCGCCACCATTACCGTAATTTCAATTTTTTAGTCACGTTTTTAGCAAAAATCAAATTTCAAAAAATGGTGAAAATTTAGTTACAATTTTAAAAAGTTCAATTTACGGCAAAATTTTTGGCCGGCAATTAAAATTCTGTTTTGTCTTACAAATTTTTGGAATTCAGTTAACCGGACGAAATTGGGTGGAACAAATGTTGGATTGATGATACGTCCCGCATAGGATTTTGTCCACGGGTTTTGTCAGATTTCATACACTAAAAAAATTTAGCTTCTCCACGACATCGAACAATTTTCCAAAGACATCGAAGAGTCGATGGCCAATGGCAACAATGAGTTCAATATAATCCCCATGATCAACCAGTTGACTGGCTCTACGATCAATCAGCTGATATTTGGGTACGGCTTTGGAAAGGTAAACTATCGATTACAAAAATTTTTGTAATCCGGGCTACAATCACGGTATATTTGATGAAACAAGGTGATGAAAAATCCTTTTTTGGGCCATTTTTCACTATGTTGGCCATAAATCTGATGTCACTCATTATATGGCAACTTTTTCTCTAGTTTATAATGGCATAGTACTATTTTAAAAGTTAGCCGTTTTTTTACCAAAAAGTGCTGTTATCATCAAATTTTCATCAAATTTCGATGAAAATCTGATGATATCGGGATAAAATGGGTACTTTTTGACGCGAATTCAAAAATCTGATTGTGCCATTATAAACTTGAGAAAAAATTGAAATAAAATGAGTAACAGCAGATTTATGGCCAACATAGTGAAAAGTGACCCAAAAAGGCTTTATCTTCACCCAGTTCCATCAAATATACCCTGATTGTACTTTACCCGCGAGACTTTTACTCGTTTACTCGGTGACCGATATTTTCGATGCTCACAACATTCGAAAAAAAAAGTATTGATGCGGGATTTCTGAGTTCAAGAAGCCCGAATTTGACCAGAAATCGTTTCGCTGCAAGCTTGGACTCGTACCCTTACAAGTCCCTGCCCTGCAGCTTTTCCCTTTACCGCATGTTGTGTGGTTGTTGTACCTGAAAGTTACCTGCAAGACTAACTTTCCCACCCAATATTTTTGCATATCAAGAATTTTATAGGAGAATATGGCCCAATTCCACCACTTGAAAAAACATCTGTGCCTGATCGAGGAACTGCTGACACTTCCGAGCGGCCAACTGATTGCTGCACTTCCATGGCTACGTCATTTACCTGTATTCTCGAGCGCATTCCAGGAGCTGGACAAAGCGTTTGTGGATTTGTTCGAATATTTCGATGTTCAAATAAAAAAGAAAATGGAGGAGCAGAAGAGAAAGTTTGCCGATGGCAAAGGTGAGCCGGATAAAGATCGCAACAACAACCAGGATTACGATTGCTATCTTGATGCCTTTCTCAATGAAATGGAGGCAGCCAAGGGAAGATGGGATGAGAAGATTTTCAGGTACACTTTAATATGACCAAGTTGAGAATAGGAAGTCGGGATTAAAAAGCTAGACCTACAAAAAATCACGCACCTAATCTTTTTTCCAATCTCCATTTTATAAATGAACGCTAAAGGTGCGCAAAGATGAAGCGTAAGAAAAAATCGCAATTGTTACAAATCGGTAACGTGCCCTCAGTTATTCTCGCTCTCCGATCTCCCCTTAAAAATCTTTTCGACCTATATGTAGAGATTATTGAAAGAGATTGCCGAGCCGGGAGAATGTTTATCGAATGGGGTGTTTATCGGGAGCAGATAACCTGAGGGATAATTGCCAGGGAAGATTACATAGAGCCGCTACAAAGTTATGGGAACCCAGTATTCCTCAACAATACAAGGTATAAGACTGGCGCTGGAGATTTGGCCCGTAGCTCTAGAATCCTTCTTGAGCCCTCTAGCATTCGAGAATAAGTTGAACACAAATTCCATGTCATGGAATTTCTTTTACATCCTGCGGAAAGAGAGTCCTCATGCCTAACTAAGCTGGGATAGAAATCTCGCGTAACCAACAAGACAGGCAAGACATAAGAAACATTTTTTGACAACTATTAGGAAGGTCTTTGAACTTTTAATTTCAGTATCCAACCCCTTCGACAGACGTGTTTCGATTTGTTTCTCGCTGGCCAGGTATATTTTTTCTCAAATTTTTTGTATTCACAGCGTAAAAAAGATAGTTTAGGACAGTACCAGCAGCACTCTCGCCTTCCTGGTTTTGTACGTGTTGGGGCATCCAGACGTTCAGAAAAAACTCCATGAAGAATTGGACAGAGTGCTAGGCGAAGAGTTTGATGGCGAGATCAGCATGGCACATAAGTCCTTGCTACCGTATACCAATGCCGTCATCAATGTACGGTAGTAATGACTGTAATTATGGCTTCTTTATGACCGACATTAATGTATTTCTTCCAAAGCTAGTCCCGGATAACTCATCAAAAAATGAATTTTTTCCAATTTTCCGGATGAATTGTCCAGGAATATTTTTACATATACAAATTCTAGCTAAAAATTTGAAGATTTTAGTGACTTCCGAGCTAAGAATGAAATTATAAGCAAGCATGACAACGGACCGACCTTTTGCCCGGTCCGGTCCGGTCCGGTTTGGTCCGGTTCGGTCCGGTCTCTAAAAGGTCAAAAATTTTTCGCGGCGCTACCTTCGGTAGCGCCGAGATTTTTTCACAATTTTTTTTGTAAAGGTGTTTTTAGGGTATTCCGATGCGCTGATTACGAATCTGCAACCATTTTTTCCGTATCGCATCAAGAATTTTAATTTTTGGTCTAAAATTTTGGCCAAAATTTCGAGAAAATTGGTCAATATTTTGTGAAATTTTGGCCAAAATTTGCATTTTTCACCATTTCACTAATTGCAGATTTGTGATTAGTGCATCGAAGTAACCCCAAAAACAGTTAGACGCAGAAAATATTTGCGACTTAAAAATGGCCGAAACCGAGACCGACTTTTATAGGAGAAAAAAAACATACAACAGCAAAAAGCGCCGCAGGCGAATATTTTGGAAAAATAGCGACGTACAATAGAAAATGGAAGGAAAAATAGCGCCGCAGGCAAAATTTTTTATAAAAATTGAATTGTTTGCCAAAAACTTACATTGAAAATTTTTAATATTTCAAAAATTTTAAAATTTTTTGCCGCCGAAGGCATTCTTAGGGGTGCTTGTCCAGTTTTGGTCGGTCCGGTTTGGTCCGCCGGACCGGCCACCCCCCGGTCCGGTCCGGTGCCCGGTCCGGTCCGGTTGTCATGCTTGATTATAAGGAAATTTTAGTACCTGTAAAGGTTGGACTGTTTCATTTCGGTATCGACCAAAATCTTTGTTGGTCATGGAGTAATCCGGGAAAATGCCAAATTATCGACAGAAATTTGTATAAAATAAATATTCAGGCTAAAGTCGGCCTTACTATAGATAGCCGGATTAGAAAGATCAAACTGGATACAGAAAAGCATTTCAGGAGACTCAACGCCTTTGCGATCTAATCCCGCTAAATCTCAACCATCGCGTCACCAAAGACGTGGTGATCAATGGGATTAAAATATTGCGTGGCACAATAGTGACTCCCGAAGTCTGCTGTGTGTTGGCCGATGAAAAGGTGAGTAAAGGCAATTAAGGCGTCAAAGATCATTACCGATAATTTTTAATCTCAAACGGTCGCTTTGGAATGAGAATTTTAGTCTGGGTTCATCAAAAAGTTGCATTTCCGGATGTTAACGCCTCGGGGCATCGGATAAAGTGCGTTGAACATCGTTCTGGGAATTTTTATTCTTATTGTTTTGGGTTTTTAGGGCATGTTTTTACTTGTTCAATAAAGAATTTTAGATATTTCCACGCTCAAAAGAGTTCATTCCCGAGCGATTTATCGACTCCAAAGGTCAACTGACAAGATGTGACGAGTTGATTCCATTCTCGGTTGGCGGAAGGAAATGCCTGGGCGAAACACTTGCCAGGATGGAACTTTTCCTATTCACGGCCAACTTTTTCCACAAATTCCGAGTAAGTTCTCTGTATATTTATATAGGCTTTAGGCTAAAAGTTACAATAGCGCCTAAAGTATGATGTAAAATTTGATGAAAAGTTGATGGAAGAAGACTTTCAAAGTTTTTCTCACTATATTGGCTACAATTTCGATTACAGTATCTCTATGTCAAATTTTGCTCTAGTTTTGAATCATGCTCTAGAATTTTCCAGAAGGTTTTTGCTTCAAATAATGCTCTAGTGTAGCCTTAATTTGATTTATAAAGTTACCCCTGCAACAACAAACATAAAAAGTAGAGTTTTGAGCAATGTAAAAAAAGCCAGATTATTCCAGAAGCTTATCCAACAAGGATGTATTCGGGGGTATTCTCTTGGCATTCAAGCCTACGCCTATACTCAAGTTGGCCTATGCGTAATCAGTATGCCTTTGAGGTCATAAGCCCCGCCCAATACCCCCGAATGTATCCCTTGGCGAAACAGTGAGTACAGCTATTACAGTGTATCCATTACAAAAAATTATATAGCTGATCTTATGTTTAGATTTCACTGGCAGATCCAAAGCGCCCGCCGGCGATATTCAAAAAGATTCCTGGAGTGGTGGTAAGGCCAGCAGAATATATGTGCCGATTGGAGAGAAGGTGAACGAATATCCATCAAGAATGCATCCAGAATCAAGTCAATGAAATTCTTGACCACGTGTACTTTATCATTTTATATATCTTCCATATTCGATACATATCCGTGCTATAAATAGAACTATTATCTAACAAAATTTATAAATCAACATTTTGCTTATGACAGAGATTTTATAAAATGTTTGGTTCATACATTTATGGACAATTCATATAACGGAATTTCATATAACAGTTAAATTCCTCTGCAATTGCGCGAAACCGACCGATTTTGCATCCATTAAACGTTTGGCCTAACACCTCTCTCTGTCATTCTGTCATTTTATATGGTACCATTTTTATTACTGGGAAGTTGGCGCGAATATGTATTCGGAAGAAACTACCCAAGAAACTGAGTCCCGGGCAGGTCACCAAGTTTTCCCACTCGGATTACCATGACTCGCTAATAGCACCCTTAGCAGCAGATCTTGGTTCAGGAAAATGATTTTCCTGAAAATCAGTTTTCCTGCACCACATTGTTTTACTAGCAAACGACGGCCGCAGTATCTGCTCTCCGATTCCAAAATACCATACACTTTCGGGGGTATTGTCCTGGCTTAAGCATAAACTTTGCCCTAATCCGAAGACTAAACCTTATCAGTATGCTCAGGAACTATAAACCCGGGCCAATACCCCCAAATGTATGCCTCGGTAGACAAGTGGGTCAACATATTCAGACATGAATTTACTCTTTGTATTCGGCGTAGCTCTCGTTTGCCACAAAATTGTCGCTATTCGTGTTCCGTTACTTTGCTTCAGAGTGAGGCAAGATAGCATAATGATTATGAAGAGAATCATCATTCGAACTGCTGACCTTTGTTTCATTCCTGGGCATAGAGTACAATATATTTTGGTAAATAAATTGTTTCAAATTTAAAACCTATTTTTGGCAAAACATTATTACTACAAACTATGGCCTCGCGGAGCAAAAAGAATGTTAAAACTTAACGACACGAGGGCAGTTCCTTATTTGACAAACAGGTAAACAGAGGTTCCTTCGTGCACCGGTCCCTGAAATGTTTCCCATTTATTGGGCGGTCGGCCCGAGTTACATTCGAGCAAAATTTTACCAAATCAATGCACTTATTTCATAACTCTTGACAGATAAAAAATAAATTGTCATTTTTGTCTATTCTCGAGAAGTCAATTGTCACATTCTCCAAATTCAAGACTAAGCTTAGAGTAAAACAAATTGGATAGTAAATTTTGTAAGCCACAATTTTCTGGATTATAGCAGAGCACTCTATGGCCCCCCATTGGCCCGGAACTTGACAAGTTCCCGACACTCGGCTGTGTCATTCCAACTGCGCCCGGCCACAGGGTCGATAATTTTTTGGTCGCTGAAACATGAAAGCATTGTGAAAACTTGATGGAATTAGTGTCAGGCGCGAATTTGAAATTAAAAAGCGTTGGAAATCATACAAAAAATTGCCACATAGGAATTACTGTCAAAATGTACAAAATCTCACTTTATGACTATAGCGATTTCGTCGATCATATAAGAGCGAGCCAGACTCTCTCCGCAGACGCTCATGAAAGTGTAGGTGCACTTTAGTACATTCAGCATTCCTCTGAATCGTTTTGTTATAAGGAAACGTTAGAATACGCGAACATACCTGCAAATCTCGACTGCCGACTCTGCCTTCGGATTGAGAAAATTGGTACATGGCGATACCGTTCTCTGATTCCTCAAATTGAAATTGGTAATGAAAAACGACCCCTAGGCTAGGGATATCCCTAGGGTCCCTAGGCTAAAAAATTCCCCCAGGCTAGGGAAGTTCCAATTTTGTTGATAACTGTCGGAGATTGCTCCAGGGGTCCATAAAAAATTTAGGGAGGAAAGTATGGTCTGGAATGCCGTTTGTTTACAACGCGAGGTGTCGTTTAAATTTTAGTGCTTGCGTGACACAATGCCAAACGCGAGAGATATTAAAGGAGAGATTGCCGCGGAATGGAAAAAGACTGCACATCAAATGTGAAGCTGCACATCAAATGCGGCCAGGCGCCATCTTTCAAAGATGGCGGCTGGCTGGCTTCTGCAAGGCGGCTGCAAAATAAAAGAAGGGAAAACGCTCTAGTTGTCTCTGGTCTCTTCCCTTTCTTTGGACTGCGGTAGCGCCAAAGCGTTGTGGGACAAAAGCTTCACATTTGATGTGCAGTCTTTTTCCATTCCACGGCAATCTCTCCTTTAGATAGATAGAAGTCAGAACATTCAAAAACAGCGTTCTATGGCGATCGTTGGAGGACAAATTTTCGTTTAAACGGCCTCTCGCGTTGTAAACAAACGATATTCCAGACCATATGGGCAAAATATGGATCCATTCTTATTTTTTAAAGAAATACTTGGCTGCCAAACTTCGGGGCCACATATTTTTCCTAGGGCCATTCAGGACGGGCAAGGGGTTAAGGCTATTTCAAGATATGGAGGCTAAATGAGAAGGAGCCTATTTTGACTGGAAAATTTGTTCCTGGGGTTTCATTTAAGGATTATCCTTTCCCATGAAGTAAAAACGTTGTGTAAATTTTTTAAACTTACTCGAAAATGCATTTGTTTTTCATTTTCGGAATTGCTCTCGTCTGCCACAAGTCCGAGGCTAGGCCTGCACCGTTACATTGTCCCAAAGCCAATACGATCAATACAAGAAACATAATAGTTGCCATTTAAAAAGTGAAATGTTTACTTTCAAGATGGAAAGGTCAAAATTTTACAAGGCACAAAACTTGAACTGCTTTCCTTGCCCCAGGCAGTCTTTAAACTCCTTAAAAGGGCACTCTTATTTTACACGAAGTGGTGAAAAAAGTTTAATTGACGAAGAGAAAAGTTGAAAGTTTTGCGGTGTAAAAGGCGGTTCCTTATTTGGGAAAGAGATAAACATTTGCCAAATGGTCCCTTGGGTGCAACTGTTCTCGGCTCACTCCTTGATGTATGAAATTGAAGTTTATATGTTTTCTTTTGCGCGTTTCATAAAAGTGCATGAAAGTGAAATAATGCATAACACGATTTTTTATCAACAATTTTCTCTCAACAATCACAGTTTATTCAAAGAAATTGCATAAAATGCCGTAGATAAGAGTTCCGCGTAGGCAAATGGCGATTTGAATTTGCGCCAAAACATAATTGCATGCCAAAGGGGTTAAAAGGGGCCGCTGAAAATTTTTAATGAGGGGGATTACTCGGCAGGGGTCTCCTCTATAGATTGGTAAAAAAATTTGAGGGGGGCCTTATTAGAGTAAAAATTTTCACAGTCAACACTTTTCCCTATTAGAGGAGGCTCTTTTCCTTATGCTGAACAGAACCTCCTCTAATAGGGAAAAGTGTTGACTGTAAAAATTTTTACTCTAATAAGGCCCCCCTCAAATTTTTTTACCAATCTCTAGAGGAGACCCCTGCCGAGTAATCCCCCTCATTAAAAATTTTCAGCGGCCCCTTTTTACCCCTTTGGTATGCAATTATGTGTTGGCGCAAATTCAAATCGCCATTTGCCTACGCGGAACTCTTATCTACGGCATTTTATTAAAGCACAGATGTATAAAATGAAACAGATAGTCACAAGCTATGCAAATTGAAATTTTGGGAGGTGCCGAACATTTGCGCTCAGACGGACAGACAGACGGAAATGTGGTTGCCGCTTATTATATAGGGATTAGACTAGTGACGCACCGTGGCCGAAGCCTGATAATGGGACCTGACAATGTACAAAGTGCAAAATTTATGTATCTTTTGGGAAAACAATCTCTTATAAAGCAGTTTATTATTATTCTAGTTGATGAGAGCACAAATTTCCGAAATGATGTTTATCTGTATATATCTCGCACATAAGTATTTGTTGATTCTGATAATGCGAACTGGTTTTCCTGAATTAAATTGTTCCTCAACACAGTTATGGAACGCCCGTAGGGACTTTTCTCGGATTTTAATAGGGGTCATCTGAGAGGACTTTTTTGATTCGTTGCATTTTTTTAGCAGATTTACGAAAAAAATCGAACTTCCCAGTAGCAATAAATGAATATTTAGCAATAAATATATTATATCTAGCAATTATATCTAGCAATTTATATCTAGCAATTTTATCTAGCAATAAATGAATATCTTTTTGTCTCTTTCTCTGATTTTCTAAGAAAAGATTTTAATGCAAAAAGAGCACTATATTCCTTTAAAATATAGTGCTCTTTTTGCATTAAAATCTTTTCTTGGAAAATCAGAGAAAGAGACAAAAAGATGCTAAAGCAGGCAGGTGCGTAGCTGAGCGAGCGGACAGGTCTGTCTGACTTCCTTGGTTGGCAAAAGCTGCAGTTAAGATGCAATCAATCCAATGCCATATGATTTAATTATTGGGGTTAAAAAATTAGAGTAAATTAGTAGCAGAGTTCAATCTAATTTTACAAATAAAATTGACAAATTTGTGGATCATTTTTGTATTTAACTAGTGGCGGTGGGAAATCGGCGCCGTATAATCAAAACATAGATACATAACAATATACACACCAATACACATATACAGCGCCACCGGGGTGGAATCCCGCCCTACGGGCGGGATGGGGGCTCGCTCGACGAATCCTCGCTCGCCCCGAGCAACCTATACTACGATTTAGCCCCATATCAATATGCTTTTGCCTATACAGGGTTCAGTGGGTTCCGGTTTTTGGGCGGCGGCCTTCGGCCGCCGCCCAAAAACCCGGGGCAAGCCGTGGCGGCATCGCCGCCACGGCATGTAAGGTGACATTGGGTCATGTCATGTAAGGTGACATCACTTGATGTCAGGTGACATCACGTGACACCCCTGTCACGTGACAGGGGGTCACGTGACAGGGGGTCACGTGACAGCAGGTCACGTGACCCCATGTCACCTTACATGACATGACCCCATGTCACCTTACATGACATCACGTGATGTCATGTAAGGTTACATAACATGAGTCATAAATGAAAAAACTTCCAATCATGTGACACAACTAATAACTTTTCCCCTAGGAAGTGGACCCCGCTCTACAATATTCCCTGAGTACCAACCCTCACCTACGGTACCTCAGGTGACATGACATCACGTGACTTTACAAAAAATGACTCATTACCCCCCTTACACTCAGGAAGGGAATTTTTTACCGTAAGCACTTCTGAGTTATCTCGCCAAAATAAGGGGGGTTCCCCAAGTCACAAAAATCCCGAAGTCGGGTCCATCAACTGTTGGTAACGCAGCCACCGACTTTGATCCTGATTGTATTAGGGGTATATGTGAACCGAATGCGTATTTCGTTTTGCTGAAATTACAATTGCAAAATATGACTTCATAGTTTTTACTCCCTACCAATATGGAATTACACACAGCTACCGACGGGTTTTCACCCTTTTCGATCTGGGGGCTGATTTTGGTGTCAAACGACGCGCATGGATCACGAAAAACCTGACCTTGAGTTTTTCACTTATTACTCAAAAACTGATGCAAATTTGTCCCAATTTGTAATTGTTCAAGAAATGCCAAATTTCTACGTTTAACCAAAAGTTGATACTAATATTAATTTTCCATCTTCAAATTTTTTAGCAATAAGTAAATGTAATTATTGAGTTTTTTAAGTTCCTTTGTTCAATAATTACTCTTTTCGTTCGATTTTTTGTAATTGCAAAATTTTATTCTATTCAATAGAGGAAACCGAAAAGTTATTAAATCGAAGAATCGAAAAATTAAATAATTTTTGTTTGCTGAATGACAACAATCAGAAATCCCTCACATGGGCAAAAAACACGTGTGCTGTACTCAATTGTGGATTGACGGCAAAGCTGATTTAAATCTGGATGACGCGTTCCTCGATTTCCTTCTAACTGGAGCACATTGTACACCATCAATCAAAATCGGTTATCGTGATCTTTCTAAAGCCATGCTCGATTTGGTGTAGGTAATTAACTTTGTTGAAATGCTAAATTGTTCCCCGAATTTTTCAGTTATTATCGATTAAAATCGGTCGATTATAATTGATCCGTGGAAATTACAACAATAGGTCATAATAATCGATTGGTCAATTTAGAAATTATCGATTAATAAACATATTGCGAAAAATAAGGATGTGAAATAAACACCGAAGTTTCTCTATTATCCTCGGAGAGTTGAACAGAATGAATGCAAACGCCCAATGTAGGGCTAACAATGTATTTGGCGCTAATTTTAAATTCAATTTTTGTCATCCTTTTCTATAGACAACAAGATCTTATCTGATTATTAAATCCAAATTCAAATGGACGCATAAGCTTTGTGCCGCATTCAAAGAAGCACAAACATAGAGAGCTAATCTTTTCTGTTCAACTCTCCTTGGCTGACGATAATCCCCTCTAACTAATCTGCAATTGTTAGTCCGTCTCCGAAAAAAATTGTTCTCTCAGATGGGGCTGAAATTGCGGATACCCCCGTTTTAGGGTAGGTTTAGTTTGTGAATTTTTTAGATTATTTTTTTAATGGAATAAACGACCCCTGTACCCCGAGGGCCCATTTTTCAACTTTCGCCGGAGAGCTCGGTTCCGGCCGAGTGATACCTTATTTGAATGCTCTCATCGAGAGAAGACGAATGAGCTATCAATCGGCTGGAACACGGGCGGGGAAAGAAAGTTATGGCCAGGTGAAGTCTCGACCCAACATTTAGCCCACCTGCAACAATGGCGCTCGACCACGGCACTCCACCATACCACACCGAAGACGTGACGCTCCCTCTTGTAATAAAAAGTATCTTGTAACAGTCTGAAGTACAGACTATTACATGATATATTTCAGTCTCATTCAAACTTTCATCCCTGTTCTGAACAATACAAATTTACAATTGCCATATTTACGTTTTGTTTTTCATTTTAGAAGTTCATGGAATTAAAGACCACTGATGAAAACCAGCTGATTGAGACCATAGAGGGCGCTTTCAATAACCCAGCCATAGAATTGTTCAAGCATGATTACGCCGAATTTTTTGTTAAAGAAGAAAGAAGTCGTCGCAGTAACACGCACATCTTTGAGTTCGTCAATGACGATATTGGAAAGAAATTGCTGCTTACAATTGAATATTATAATGAATATATTTTGTCAGACTTTTCGATTAAAATTAACAATTTTTAATGGCTTTTATTCGTTGTGCTTGGAATACTTCCACGAAACGGAATTATGTACTATCCGTGTATTGTTGGCTGAATAAAATGTTTTAAAAATCAAATAAGCTTTTCTAAACTATTGTGTGAATGTTGTTGTTATGTTCTATTCCGTTACAACTAGGGTGTATGGATTTGTGGCTAGCGTTGGAATGCGTTTGTTGTTTTTGAAGCCGCAAACGCGGCTTAATCTGCTTCTAGAACAATCTCGATTTTCTGTCTGTCTGCATCTGTGTGTAGGGATATCCGCTCATAATCCGAGGATATACGGATAGTAACAAAATTGATTTAAGAAACGAGCGGGCCCGCAGGATCTCCCACAAACGCAGCATCAGTAAGCCAAACAAAGAAAACGGAAGATCACCTGGAAGGTACTTATTATAAAATCATAGGGCTTGAAACCGGTATCATTCGACTCAGCTGGCCCAGAGCAAGCGATTCATGTATCACACGTCAAAATCCCAGCACCGACGGAGGATCTGTGACCTGGCCAAATCCCGGATTTTCCGGATTTCCAGAAGCCATATCTTTCGGTGGTCATCGAACTCGGGCTTGAAACCAGTATCAATCGACTCAGCTGGCCGAGTCGAAGCGATTGACGTATCGTACGCCCAAATTCGAGCACCGACGGGTGAGTCTCTTCACAGGGGGATCGCAACGGAGACACTGCGTTTTAGGTAAGAGTGAATATGATCGATGCCTATGCATGGTCATCGAGAATAAGAGTACTGTAGCCGATTGCAACCAAATAGCCAAAAGTGGATTGAGAAAGTAAATTCTAGCCATATGTATTCAATACCTAGTGCAAATTTCATTTTCAATTAGTACATTTCTCAATACCATGTTCTTAACATTTACATTTTTCATTTTTTTAAGTGTAAAAAATGAAATAAATATATTTCATTTTTTACACTTTATTTTTGTTTGTGCAGTGTCAATTAAAAAAACTATACAAGGTAAATTATTAAAATGATTATGAATTTTTATTTATTTTAGAAACAATGTCAGCATCAGCCAAGCGTAAGCAGAAATCGAGAAAAGCGTTATCGGAAGACAAAAAGAATGAGGTACGTATGAAGGATGCAGAGAATAAACAGGAGAAACGTTCACTCAATTCCATGGTATCTCGTGACAGTTTAGAAGAAAGCTCAATTAATAGGTACATATGAATATTATATACCTGATGAATATTTGACATAATATATGATAATGATTTGTGATTGAAGTTGACAGAGCCCCGATTCGAGTTTTAAGTTACCAAATCCATGATTCGAGACAGAACAACTGGCCAACCCTGGGGAGGACAACTGGCCAACCCGGGGGAGGACAACTGGCCAACCCGGGGGAGGACAACTGGCCAACCCGGGGGAGGACAACTGGCCAACCCTGGGGAGGACAACTGGCCAACCCTGGGGAGGACAACTGGCCAACCCTGGGGAGGACAACTGGCCAACCCTGGGGAGGACAACTGACAAAAATATGATAACTAATACCAAACCACCAGAGATTCTAACGGAAAAATCCGGAAGAATCACGAAGAATCCTGAAGAATACCGAAGAATACTGAAAAATTCGGAAAATTGAAAATGGAAAAACTGAAAAATTTGAAATTTGAAAAATGGAAAACTATGCTAACTAATACCAAACCATAAGAGATTCTAACTGAAAAAACCGAAAGAATCCCGAAGAATCCTGAAGAATACCGAACAATACTGAAAAATTCTGAAAATTGAAAAACTGAAAAATCGAAAATTTGAAAAATGGAAAAATATGATAACTAATACCGAACACAAGAGAATTCGACTTTCCACTTTACTAGTATAATTAATTACAGAGAAAATTAAGATGAAATAAAAAAGTTACAAATAAAGTTTGAAAAATTGGCGCGAATAAAAAAAAAGTATAAAAACTATATTATATCCTTATTGTATTATTACTTATTCCACGTGAGTGTTACAAAACTGTAGGGATAACTACTATCATACAAAAACAGTAAAAACAGTTTTTCAGTTCTACTCAAATTCATATTTTAAATTTAAAACTTGAATTTGGATTAGGATTCAGCATGTCCGTGAACTCCTTGCTACCAATTTTTAACATGTCAGAATCCCTGATACAAAATTGTCATTTTTTGGACCAAAAGGTTCGTTTATGGCATAGAATTAAAAAAAGCATTTTGAAAAGTGAAAATTTTTCTGGAAATCTGGAAACCGTTAACTATGGAATGAGCTATCACTCATGAAATCAAATCTGACGACAGTATCCTGAGATCTCAGATTGCAAAATTAGAAAATTACAAAACAGATCTATCAATCAATCCTCTAAATACACGTTTTTACGTTAACATTTACGCTTAACGAGTGATAACTAATTATTGGCAGTAACATTAAATTTAATTTTTTTAATATTAAACGTGAGAACGGAAAAGTATGTTTGGTGTTATATAAAACTACAAGTGTTAAGGTATCCAACAAAAAAAAGATCAGCTCCACTACCTTTACGAATCCAGGTAAACGGAAGGTCCAAATTTGCACACCTGATTTTCGGTCTGTACAGCACATTTACATGAATTTCTTGGATTTCGTGCTAAGACAAATTGAGAGTTTAGTCTTATTATAATCCGCAGTGGCATAGCTATCACCCATTTTTTACAGCTCGTTGTGGTCCCGCCTTTATCGCAAGATATTAAAATTTTTGTCAAATCCTTCACACTACCCTGAATCTTGAACTATGTGCGTTTTGACTTAATTCTGGAACTAAATTGATATAGCATCCAAACAAATTATGTGCCAAAATAAACCTCATAGATAAATGAGTGATTATATAATTTAATACACCACGGTCCGAATCTTCTGGCGGATTTTTCTTTGAACGATCTTTCAAAAAGTGACATAAAATATTGCCAAATTTTTGAAAAAGCGCAAAAATTGGCGGTTTTGGCAAAGTGTCTCTGAAAACGAGTATATCTATAAAATGCGCCATGGTGTCTGCTATCCATTTATATATTACATGCCTATGTACTGGTGGCACGCAAAGATCAAGAAAACCCAAAATTGGACAGCAGCTTGATGATTTTTGGTGTTAAAAAGGCCGGTTTGTACAGACCGAAAATCAGGTGTGCAACTTTGGACCTTCCGTTTACCTGGATTCGTAAAGGTAGTGGAGCTGATCTTTTTTTTGTTGGATACCTTAACACTTGTAGTTTTATATAACACCAAACATACTTTTCCGTTCTCACGTTTAATATTTAAAAAATTAAATTTAACGTTACTGCCAATAATTAGTTATCACCCGTTATTACGATAACATTACGACTTTCTTTGATGTTTATTCAACAAATAATATAATGTGAGATAAATATGGATAGTGAATGAAGTTCGATATTCCAATTATATCCCAAACATAAAATATGGTAAACATTACAAATTTGTAATGGTAATTGAAAAATACGGCCAACCATAAAGATAATTATTTTTAGCATTAAACGTCAATTCTTTCTCGATATCGTGATTGATGAATCCAATGATTTGACCAGTATTGCGCCTCCCTTCATATTTTTCTTCTTCTGCGATAAATTCAGTGAAATTACGCTTCAACGCTTCTACAATTCCTCTGTCTTCGCCATTGCCCCGAATTGACTCAACGACTTGGCATTCATCGCGATTTTTGAGGCCCGTAAACTTCTAAAATATAAACAAATGTAAATTAGAAGTTGTAAATTTGCAACGGCCAAAACTGGCCATGAGGAGGTTATGATTATAAATTATAATAATTAATTAATATATACCTTATGGGCCATTATAACATTTTAATTATAACATCGCGACGCACATTTGGGCTGTGTCCTGCTCAACCGTTTTGTGTACCACATGGATAACGGGCCCTCTAACTTTTCGTACACTTAAGAATCTTTGGACGTTAGGCTCAGACTTTAGATTTATAGTTAGGCTTAAGCGTTAGCGGAACATTGTCGAAATCGGTAGGCCGAGGTCCAAGGATCATTTTAAGACCAAACTTAAAGCTTAAGTGTACAAGAAATTAGTCAATGTGGTACGAAAATGGTTAAGCTTCTTGTCAAGAATAACGAAATTTATGTTCCGCGGCTCGAAAAACAGCAGAAAAAAGGAACCAAAGTATCTGTGATGGGTTTTTGGATGCGAAAGATTTCATATTTATGGTTTTACGTGAGACCCGCCTTACCTAACTAGAAAATAATTTTTAAGATTAGTTTGGCCTATTTTTATAGATACAATCATTTTTGATAGTACCTTTATATCTCGAAAAATGTAAAATCATAGTCAAGCATTAAACATGATACAAATATTATTTACCTGTACTAAATCGACGATGACGTTTGAAAGGTCATAATTCATGACGTTAATCACAGATGTACAAGTCGATCCAGTCATAAATAAATCAGCCAACTCTTCATCGCAATTCGAATCCTTATGGCCGTAAATTCCAAATTCGTCACAGTGAACATGATCCTTCATCCAAACAATTAATCTCGGAGTGTCGACATTAATACAAATGTTCAGCTGTTTACATTGCAATCGGTGACGATCTGGGTTCATTGCTCCAGCCAACAAGGTGAAAACTTCTTTTTGAGGGTTCAATCTCAGATAGCGAATGTAGATGAACGGATCCATGAGAAGACGGATGAAATGTTGAAATAAAGGCCAAGTCTCGTCTTTGAGTTCTGTACGTGCGTATAATACTGTCGTGGCGATGTCATGACGGTTATTTGGATCTAAAATTTGACGGGTATGGGCAAAAACAGTCGCGCAAAAACAGTCCCAGATTTTCGGTCTATTTTTTAAGCTAGCAAATCTCAAACTTAACCTTAAGCTTTAAGGAATACCGTAAATCCTCTAATAAGTCCCCCGGGGGACTTATTGTTTCGTAAGGGTTTTCAAAAAAATTTTCAAATTTCAAAGTCATTTTTCTCCGATATTTTCAATGACAAAGTTTTGGCATTGGGGTTTTTCTTACGTAACTCGACGAGATCTATACGAATATGCACTTAGTTTTTTTCGGGCGAAACCGCAAGTACGTTTGGCATTCTGTTTGAGGGGGGACTTATTTGAGGGGAGGGACTTAATTGAGGGGAGGGACTTATTAGAGGATTTACGGTAGCTTAAAATGACCGTAGGACTTTGGCGAACAACTTAGGCTTAGTCTTAAGAGTAAGCTCAAAAGCTTAAGTTTGAGCTTACTCTTGTGCCTAAGGCTTTGAGATTTGCTAGTTTGAGATTTGCTAGCTTAAAAATAGACCGAAAATCTGGGACTGTTTTTACGGGACTGTTTTTACTCATAGCCAAATTGACAAAATGCTTTATTATTAAACTAGATATTACTTATACTTAAGAATAAAAATTGTCATACCTGGATAAACCTCAGCCCAAAACTCATACATGTCGCGATCATTTCCTTTGCATTCCTTCCCGGCAATTCGACCTTCAAGTGGTACCACCTTCGAATATCCGTTGCTTACGATCCATTCGTTGTATTCTTCGGAAGAGAATTCTTTTTCGAATATTTCGATGACAACAGTATCTTGATTTGCGACATAACGATACTAAATTTACAAAAATATGCACGATAGCGAGTAATTTTCTTAATTTTCTCAAATGAGGATCCCAATTTACCCCCTTCCCCATTGAAGTTAAGAATGAACATTTTAGTGTTAAGCTATAGACATTAGTATCCCATAAACGTTTTATAAAGCTGTACTATTCGTCTTCTCTAATTTCAAATTAGTGAATTTCCTATTTTAGACATAACAGTAATGTAAAAAACTTCCGATAATATACAAAATTAAATTCTCACCATGTAAATACGGTCCACGTCAAGAAGTGCCAATTTATGTCTGTGAGTACGAATCAGATTCCGATATCGCTTCGAGACAAGACTGTTCGTTGCCAGCTGATAATAGTTCAGAAATTTGAATGCTTCCACCATCGTACCGTTATCCATTCCAGCGATATTTTGAATTCTGAAATATAATAATTTATTGTTCATTTTGGAAAAACAGTACCCAAGAATAAAATTCAAGTTATGAAAAGGCAAAAAATAACACAATTAAACTCCACAGTTTCAACTTTGTGGTAAATTAAATTTTACCTCATTTTAGGAGTCGTAATTTCGAGTCGTATTTTCGTCAAAAAAAATAAATTTCGATAAAAGGATTTCCAAATCTTGTAAAATTACTTTTTTGTTCATAATTTAGCTTCATTTTCATATAACAGTCACTAAATCGAAAATCAAGTGAAAACTGTAAAAATATATTCTTGCTTTTGGCTTTTTAAAATAATTTCATAGTTCGCTTCAAAATTTACATTAATGTCTGAAACACTGGCAGCTAATCTGCCAATAAAAATGGCAGTAGAATAGCACCAAGAGAATTTAGAAGGACTAGTTTGATGCAAGAGATAGCAGAATGCCAGCACAATTTAATATCGGCGCTAATTCAAATGACCCTTTTGAATACAAAGAATTTTTCACAGAATTTTGAAATCTCTATTGATTATTTTGAAAAGTGAAATTGTGTTGGGAAAAATTAATTCTCAAAACGGGATCCATTTTGTCCAGTGATGTCAAAACCGAGAAAAAACTAATATTAGTTAAAAAAACTAAAGGTCTGCGTACATAGGCCAAAAACGACCGAGACCGACGTGCGTACATAGACACTAGAAACAGGACCAAGACCGAGACCGACGCGCGTACATAGACAGGACCGAGACCAAGACTAAGTCCAAGAAAAATCGTGCTTACATAAACAGGACCGAGACCGAGACCAAGACCGAGACTTTTTTATAAATTCCCATTTTTGGGCCATTTTTGTCAGACTTGGCCATATTGCACTCAAGACAAAAATTGTAGCTAAGATCCTTAGGTATCTTATGGAAAAGACCGTTTTGCTGTATAACATCATAAAATTTCTGTGCGGACGGTTTGAAAAATTGATTTTTCGAAAAAAGCCAGCAAAAAGTTTGTTGGCTTTTTTGCTACGCCAACTCGTATAAAAATTATTAGACGCTATCCGACCAAACGGTTTTTTGTATAATGTTCGCAAGTCCTTTGGCGGAACTGGTGCCGAATGTGACCGTCGGAAAATATTTTTTCAGAAACGATTTATTTAACACTAAAAACAAACAATGGCTCTGTTTTATATAACATTTCGTCTTATCTACCCTACTAATCTATGTATAATGCAACGACTTTTCTTTCTTCCTCCGTTTATTTCAACATACTATTTTGTATAGCCATTCATTTTCATCCTAAATTTTGGAATTTTAGATATGAATTCGTTAGATATCTTGAAAGATTTAAATTATATCCGTCTGTTTCGCTTAATGGAATCAATGAATGAAGAACAGTTCAATCAGTGGCTTCAAAATCTTGGTTTACTGCATTCGACATGAAGTTGTCCCAATTGTAATCAGCTAATGTCATATTCTAAGTATCACGACACTCGTATGCAAAATCCAAACAAATTCATTAGAAAATGGAAATGCAATAGGAAAAAGTGTCCCAAGAACACAACATTTGGTTTTTACCATGGAACAATGTTCGAAGAGGCCAAATTAACACCAAAGGAAATTTTCTACTTTTCTTTTCTCTGGGTTCATGACAACGCTACCGACAAAAATCTGGAGATGGAATTTCCTGCCGAATTTGAACGTGAGAAAGATGAAACAATTGGAAAGCACTCCAAAGCTTTATAAAAATATACAAACAATTTTCACAAGCAAAGTTCTCTCGAGCCAAAAAAGTCGCGCGCAACTGAAATGACATCAGATCCGTCAAATCTGACGTCAGATTCGGATTTAGTACTGCCGAAAACCCCCGTGCACAAAAAATTAGCACCGCAGAAGCTTTGGTTTCAAAAAGGGTCTGGCTTAGAAACGCCCTGAAAATTTAGCTAAGCCGAGCTTAGGCTTAGCATTTTTTTCAGGGACCTGGCCCGAAAATAGCATTTTTCGATACAAAGCGTCTTCCGCGTTGATTTTTTGTACCCGGGGGTTTTCGGTAGTGCTGAGTCCGAATCTGACATCAGATTCAGGATTTATTCTCACGAGATCGTGTTATTATCACGAGGTCACTAATGAACCTGGTGATCACTGAATCCGGTCAAGGTGTTCATGATCATCGGATTTCACATGATCGATTTAAAACCTGGACAGTCCCGGGATTTTAGAAAAAAAAATTTTCTAAGTCCATGATCTGCCATGATCACTGGACCCTTATCCTAAATGTACCTAATAATGTCCCTGATTGTTTCGGAAATACGGGGTCTTACCCAGTCAGACCCAATCTTTTAGTAAAAAATTTTTCTAAGTCCGCGTCCTGTCACAACAACCCTAAGATCCTGCATTTTTATTTGTAAACTTTGCATTTTAAGTTTAGTCCCAGTCACCCATATGAATAATGAGGGGTACATAAACAGGACGGTACAGGAAAGTCGGGGTCTTCCCGAAAACCTAGTAGAAACTACTGTTTTATGACCTAGGACATCCAGTATGGCGAGAATGTCGTGAAAAGTGTCAGAGATTAGGTCAACAGCGGGGCGCCGGTGTACCTGAAATTGAAATAGTTATCTTGACTGGTTACCGCCCAGTTGGGGGGGGGGAATCCCAGTTGGGGGGGATAGTTGGGGGGACATCCAGTTGGGGGGGAATCGATGTCCCCCCCCAGTGGATGTCCCCCCAACTGGATGTCCCCCCAAGTGGATGTCCCCCCAAGTGGATGTCCCCCAACTGGGTTTACCCCCAAGTGTCCTTTTTTTTAAACGTTTTTTACCCTAAAATGCATTTTTTTGCCCCAAAAATGCGTTTTAGGCCCATTTTAGGCTCTGTATTCGATGTTTTCGTTCCTTTTCATTCAAGAATATAATGTTGCGAACAAGTTACATGACTTTTTCATGTAAAAATGGCACTTTCCGCTGATTCATCCTCAAATTTTCATCTCCTATGGTTCCATGGTAACCATAGGAATTTGCTTTAGGTTAAACAACCCTTATAAGGCCATAACGAAGTGCTTAGGCTTAAGAGGGACTTAATCTTAGGCTTAAGCTCCCGAACAACCCTTATAAGGCGCCAAACAAGCCATTAGGCTTGGGGCCCCCGAACAATATGGGGCCTAAGGGACTTAATCTTAGGCTTAAGCTCCCGAACAACCCTTACGTTAGGATAAACAACCCTTATAAGACGCCAAACAAGCCATTAGGCTTAAGGGGACGCTGTGCACGCACAATCGGACTTAGTCTTAGGCTTGGGGCTTAGGCTGCTGTGCAGTCTTAGGCTGAACAACCAAATAAAGCCTCAAATAACTGGAAAAAAGCAGCAAACCGTTATATTCTTGAACGAAAACATCGAATACAGAGCCAGAAATTAGCCTAAGAGCATATTTAGGGTAGAAAACGCATTTTTGGAGCAAAAAAATACATTTTAGGGTAAAAAAACGTTTTTAAAAAAAGGACACTTGGGGGGTAAACCCAGTTGGGGGACATCCATTTGGGGGGACATCCAGTTGGGGGACATCCACTTGGGGGGACATCGATTCCCCCCCAACTATCCCCCCAACTGGATGTCCCCCCCCCCAACTATCCCCCCCCCAACTGGGATTCCCCCCAACTGGGGTGATGTCATCTTGACTAACTCGAATATTTTTTAATTAAATCGAAGAAGTGGTTTTGCATTTCCATGCCAAAAATTTCCCAAAAATTCCTCGGCACAAAAAATAAGCGCTGAAGGTAGCCTAAAATGGCTAAAAACCGCTATATGCCCTCAAGGCATAAAATGTCGATGTGGATGTCCGTTCTCGAATCTGACACCGGACCGCTCAGCACCCCGAAAATCCCCGCCCGCAAAAAATCAGCCCTCCTGACATTTTGCAGTCTAGTATTTCTTGCTTACCTTTTTAGACGCAAACTTGTGTATTAACTCACTCAATGCAGTGATGTACAGGCATGACACGCGGGAAACCCAAATTTGAACTTCATAATTTTTTTTCTCGATTTTTTACAGTGTCCGGCTATTTTTTGATTGTTCCTACCCCACCGGACCGGGGTACGATCTAGCGATTGCCGCTATCAAAATAGGGTATATCGCCACAAAAAATGGGTGGTTTACCCTATTTTTTCACTATTTCGAAACACCTATTGCGAAATAACGGAAAAATAGGGTAAACCACCCATTTTTTGTGGCGATATACCCTATTTTGATAGCGGCAATCGCTAGATCGTACCCCGGTCCGGTGGGGTAGGAACAATCAAAAAATAGCCGGACACTGTAAAAAATCGAGAAAAAAAATTATGAAGTTCAAATTTGGGTTTCCCGCGTGTCATGCCTGGTGATGTATCGACAGCCTATTGATTCACTCATCCCGTTGATATCGAAATGTGGAAGTCTTTACCTACTTGGATACCAAACAATTCAATTGATCCCATACATACCTCTGAGTGACAATTTGCAAAGCATCCACTGCAATGTTTCTGAATGGTACGGAGATTTTGGCAATCCTGTTTATGTTCCTGAAATTTGCTTGAAAACTATTGTGGACTTTCTTTTCAAGCCGATGGGCAATCAAAATGCAAGCAATCAAAATGCTCAAAGGATTATAAACGCTATTGAAAAGGTAACATTTTATAGGTTGTTTTTACCTTAATTATGCGTTGAATAAAATTTAATGTTTCGCTTACCGTACCTGGGCTGAACTGTCTCCAGAAATGTATCACAAAATTTTTCTCTTATATGTACTGTGACTAGAATTAAAAGAGTACAATCGGAGATTTTTAGTAAGCCTATAACTGAAAATCGAGTCATTAAGATGCATTTTCTGTGTGTTTATTTTCTTATATTTGTGGAAACTTTATCAATAAAGAAAGAGGGGACATGATATTTCAAACGTTTTAGACTGTAGTAACTGTCAAAAAGGTGGTTGAAAGCTTGTTAAGGTAAATTTTTTTGTTTAGGCATTTCAGAAGACAGTAGCTGCAGCATTTAACGTCGGATGGGTGCCCCCTTCTAGCAATTGGATTCCAATTCGACTTTCAAACCCGACAAATCAGATAACTAATCAAAAGCTGAGTGGCCGGTTCTCGGATGAGGATTATAAAGTGTTTATACTTGGTGTGGGAGAATACCACTTCGGGTGATGGAAACTCGGGTGGTACCACTTCGGGTGGCACCCGAAGTGTCGCGCCACTTCGGGTGGTCAAAATTACCACCCGAGTTCCCAAACCAACTCGGGTGGCACCCGAGTTGGTTCAGAAAATAGGGTTTATAAAATCATAAAAAATGCCATATAAGGCCCGGAAATGGCCCATATAAGGGTAATTTTTCGCGCAGAGTCCAAATCCGGGCTCAGCTTAAGTGTCAGAGCCCACGCTTAAGTGCGTAAGTATGACGTCATTAGTGTTAACAGTATGACGTCATTAATGTAAACATGTATGACATCATAGGTGTAAACAAGTATGACATCATTTGGTCAAAACAGTATGACGTCATTAGGTAAAATAGTATGACGTCATTAGGGGAAAACAAGTATGACATCTTATGGTCAAACCAGTATGACGTCATTAATGTAAACAAGTATGACGTCATTAATGTAAACAAGTATGACGTCATTTGGTGAACAGTATGACGTAATAGTAATTTCATCACATAAACAAATGCAATATCTATTTAAACGAGAAATTTTGTTACAGTTAAGTTATTTTTTCAAAATGTTGGATGAATATGGAGACAACAAAATTAGTTGTGACTGGAATGGCCACTGGTGGTTTAAAAAGTTGGAATTTATTTTCTACTATAAGAGAATTTTTCATTATTCTCAGACTGAACGATGCCGCCTGTTAGTCATTCTCTATGACAACTTCGTGCATGATGTAAAATATGAAACTGTATCCAGCTTCCGATTTAAAAATTTACGCTACAAAACTTCAATGACGATAAAGAATCTTGCTCATTTGGAAGCAAATTCAATACATACTTGGAACGTTGTTCATGAAATTTTTGGGTACTGCATTAACACTGCTCTGGAAAATGCACGTGAAGAAGGACAAGAGCCTGATCGTATTGGTGTTTCAATAAGTTCACCGAAATTGGAGCGCAACATTTTCATGACACCATTCAAAATCACAAGCAACTCAGCCGGTGAAATTTATACAAAATTTCATTTGGTTGAATATAATTCAAGCCGCACAGGACCAAGAAGGATGTTAAGCATGCCATTCAATATTGAAATTACAACTTTGCAAAAGCGTTAATTGTGTATGAAATAATAAATTTTTATTGACAAAATATGACTCATCAACAGTAACAATGAATAACAAAATTATTACAGAATTTTTCTCGTTTGTAATTTATGAAGAAGCTCTTCAATTCTGCTTTTAACAAATTTATGCAACGCAAAAATTGAGTTGCGTTTTCGTCGATGAAGGATAGTCCTCTCCCCAACACTCTTTAATAAGTGTAGCAACATTAGCTTCTTATTTGTAGCGCTTTTTATCACAAAACGTTTCAATAAAGAATCCAAAGTTCGTACTTAAAACTTTCTGAATATCTTTTTTTTAATACGTAGAAAACATCAGTTAAAACAACAGTGACGTCATTAGAGGTTAGGTGTAAACGCTTATAACGTCGTTAGTTTGTATCGCTCATTATTACAGGCGTAAGCAAGAATGGTCAAAATACTGCTTAAAAAACAGTATAAAAGGAAGGTCCAAATGAAAAAATATCATTTTGAAAATTTAAAATGTCGGATTCTAATTCAGATATGATTGAAGGTGCTAAGGCTGTAATAGCTAGCGGTACGGGAATAGCTAATTTTCTAACAAATCTAGCAAACAATGCTGGTGAAGAAGTTAAAACTCCTTCGATTTTATTAGTTTGTTGGTTTCAACAACAAATGCGAGAAGTATGGCAAAAGATTACGCAAGAAATATTTGACCAATGGCTTACTGAGCCATCATCAAACGAGAAACGTATAGTTGAAAAGACGTTGGACTATATGGAAATACTTGAAGAAATTTTGGGAACTGTCAAAGCACTAATTTCGCTACGTAGTATTACAAAAGGTGAGGTTCGAGATATGGTTTTGCTGTACGAACGCGCAATGACAGAACGCTTCCAAGAAATCGTCACCTTTGTCCGATTAACTATGAAAATGCAACTATTCTCGTCCAATTTTGTTCGTTTCAAAGAAGTTTGTCGCAAGTTTTACAATGAACTGCATAAAATTAATCTGTACCCAGACTGATTATATAATATGATGTGATTTTAATAAATATTTTATTGTGAACCCAAGAAAATTACACAAAACATAATTTCCTTTAATAGTGGTTAAACTTAGCCTTTTCCCAATACATCACCTCTCAACTTTGAGACTCGCCGGGAGAATTTACTTCCGGGTTCATTTTTGGGAATCAAAGATCAGGAAGTTCACATTTTTTATTAGGTGCATCCCCTTATGAGATCAAAGATCACTTTAGGCATACTTATGGTAGTGGGGGTTATCCTTTTAGTGTCTGACCATTTACACCCATTTAAGAGACCAAAGATTATAATGTCTGACCTTTACTCAATGATATGCTTAGGGTACGGGGTTCTAATTATCGATTGGCGGCTGAAGCACCACTAGTAACTACTCGTAGGGGGTCTAGGGGGGACTTAATTGAGGGGGACTTATATTTTCGTGGCCGTGCCGAAGGCGAGTCGAAATTTTTTGGGACTTTTGGTAAAATTTGGGAAAATTTTTGAAAATTTAAACCAATTTTGAATTGGCGCCGAAAAATTTTGGCCAAAAATTTGAATTTTTTGGATTTTTGATCGATTTTTCGCCAATTTTTAGCAAATTTTTCAATTTTTAGACTAAATTTTGTAAAAAATAGCAAAATTTGCAATAAAAATTCAATTTTGCGCCAAAAAATTTGAAATTGCGCCAAAAATTTGAAATTTGGAATAATTTGGAAAAATACCCATTTTAGGGGGGGGACTTATTTTTTCGTTGGGGGTCTAGGGGGGACTTATTGGAGGATTTACGGTATATACCTTTTTCTGTCTGTGTATATTTTCTCGGAAAGTCGATTCTTAGGGGTGGTTATTTCACAAATCAGTCAGAGACAACAGATTAGTCAGAAGGAGCGGCCGGACGCCGCGACTGTAGACCTCACCCTAACCATATACGCGAGGCGCCGGAGGCGGCGAGTCAGTCCTGAGGTCGGGCGCGGAGCGCCCGACCTTCTCTCTTGGAATGTGAGGGAACTTAGAACATATACTCCCGAACAACCCTTACTCCCGAACAACAGCTCCTTGAGGGCCGAAGGCCCGAAATAGTCTCATGCTGCTCTACTCCCGGACACCCCAACTGGCGATGCGTGAAGCGCCGCGGATGCACGCAAACCGCTCCCCCGCTAGTTTCTAGTAAATAAATAAATAATAACCTGAAATAGTTTGCGGTCTCCAAATATAATATGGTTGCAACACATTTCATACTTAGCGAATGTGCCACATCGTTTGCACTATACACGCATTTCTCGCTAGTTCTCATACATGTTTGAAGGTATTCACTAACTGCTGCACCTTCTTTCTTCATTTCCAAATTTTTGAGAAAATCGACGGACGATTTAAGTGCTTCTTTAAATCCATCATCTTTCTCCTTTTCTATTGTTAAAACTTTCTTCTCAAGTTTCTAGAAATAACCAGGAATTTCTACTAAGAATTCTCTACAAATATTTTTTAAAGTCATTTTTACGATTAGGTTGAAGACAGAATATTAGTTAACATACCGAAAGTCTGTCATCAAGAAGAGGTTCCAGCTCGTCTTTTAACTTTCCATTTCCTGCGATAATCAAAGCCGATATAGTTACCTCGTAGTTATCGGTCTGCTGATTCTTTTTAATAAAAATTTCCTTCGAGACTTCCGCGACTTTTTTTAGGTATGCATCATGTTTTTCCTTTCCCAAACGCATAAAACGATTCTGCGATTGACCTCCATGGAAGCTTTTGACTAGCGAAGTGGGGGCCGCTTCGCGGCCCCCACTTCGCTAGTCAAAAGTATTAAAAAGGTTCTTATAAATATCATATTAATTTTTTGCCAACCCCTCAAAATAATTAAAGTGTCGGACTGGATCGGATTTCAAAACCAATGGAGTCTAATATTTTGAACATATTATGGCGACAACGAAACGTTTGCAAGACAAATTTTGGGACAGTTGTTGAATGACCAGCCTGTGTCAAATGGAATGTTAAGTCTAATAACTCTTGACTTACTTTCCTTTCTGCTCTCTACATCCTGCAAGAATACAACTGCAGTAAGTAAACATAATAAGTATCGAAATAATTCCATTCTTAGCTAAAAGGTAACGTTACTAGTAAATGAAAACATATATATATTATCAATAACATTAAATTTATTTCTGGAAAAATATATGAATACAACCAATAATAACACGACGAGAATTTTCTGGTTTTATCTTTTCCTTGTCTTGGACATAGTATGTTTTCGAAATTATTCACAATATTACAGGAGGTTAACTTAAACAACTCAGTGACACGTAATTTTTTGATTTTTTTGAATTTTTAATATTTGAAAATTAGTTTTGATAGTATGATTTCTTTTTGTAATACATAAACAAAACTATACAAGAAACTTATACACGTGAGCATGCTCACTTCTGAATGGGGTGCATAATGTTCTATATACATATTAAATTTTATTCGGATTTAAATGGAATGCAACCAAAAAACTAGTAATTTAAAGGTAAACGTATTGGCATCATAATAAACTGGTTTTCAAGATAAAGTACAACAATCTGGTATTTTCCTAGCAACGGGTCTGAGCTGGTGCTTGTGGTGCTTGTGCTTTACTGGATACAAGTAAAGTTTTTACTACCTTTACTGGAAACAAGTAAACTTTTTACCACTTTTACTGCAAACAAGTAAACTTTTTACTACTTTTACTGGATACAAATAAACTTTTTACTACTTTTAGTAAGTAGTAAAAGTAGTAAAAACTTTACTTGTATCCAGTAAAGCACAAGCACAAGCAAGGAGAACGAGTGATGCAACATTCAAGTCTGAATATATCTAACGAAAACTATTTTAAATAATAGAACTCATGAGCACAAATTCTAAGTCATAACTTTACGTTATCTACTCTTGAAACTAGAGGAACAAAAAGGTAATGTCAAGGTGAATAATATACTAACGTTGCCCATAACTTTAACATTGGATCTTTCTTAAATGTCTGAGTGGCGATTTTTTGCCCAATTTTATTTCGTTCGTAGAAATATTTGTTTATAGAATGATCAGCATATTCAACCTGGGTCGAAGTCCAATTCAAAGGCACCATCGATATGAGTCCTATACTTCTCAACCTGAATAGCAATGTTGTCAAATGTCTATTCGAAGCTAACAAACGTTGAGCAGACAACCTCATCCAGGAAATTTAAATTTTGAATGCCCATCCCATAATGGTCCAATATCAGAACGACAACGCTCAAAACGAACAAACATTGGTTTCGCATATCCAGACGATAAAATGATATGAATGTTCCTGCGACGTAGCTATGCTTACGTCAACGATCCAAATCAATAGTTGCTTTGCTAGACATCATGTTCGCGTATATTTCTAAGTACAAGAAACGTGCCCTGTCATTGAAAGTTTGTCTTTGAGTAAAATGTGGTTTAGGAAAAAGCTGTCTGGGCTAACTATAAACTAAAGTTTATACTAGTGTCAAGTTAATACAAACACTTATGCTGAGACATACCTCGGAAAATCGAAAATATAGGACATAATACTTCTAGTTAATTAAATTTATTTTCTGAAGGCAATAAACGTCCAACCTTGACGTCCTATGTAACTCATTGGCTATAATCTGCAATTGCCATTATCATAGAAATGTTGGTAAAAGGTCGTTTCTTGCAATTACAATGTATCGTGATAGTGATGGCCATGTACATGGTTTTACTGGGTACGGGACGTTTCATCATACGGCCGTTTCCTCACAATGACCATAACTAAGGCTACACTTAAGCTTAAGCTTTAAGTTTGGTCTTAAACTGATCCTAGGGATTAGGCAAACAAAGTTACAAAGGTTGTTAAGCCTAAGCTTAAGATCAGACTTAAGTCTGAGCCTAAATCAGTGAAAATTGGGTTGTTCGGGAGTGTTAAGCCTAAACCTAAGTCTTAACCTTAGCCGCAAGCCTAAGCGTAAGCCTAGACTTGTTTGCCTAATCCCTAGGATCATTTTAAGACCAAACTTAAAGCTTAAGCTTAAGTGTAGCCTTAGTTATGGTCATTGTGATGAAACCGCCGTATGATGAAACGGTCGTGTCCCGTTTTACCCGGGATTTTGGCTGAAGAATGGCGTTGTAAGTTAATTAGAAAACTGAATATTTTCTGAAATTACAAATACGAACAAAGTGGATTACTTATAGAAACCGAAATGATTATATTTACATCGATTTTTGAGTAAAATAAAAAATAACTCAAAATTGCACTTTGATATTTTATTTTTCATAAAAATGTTGTCTAGAAATTGAATCGTTTCATATATAAAGAATACGGCC
>JAKKPZ010000494.1:0-30850 GCA_022814885.1 Ditylenchus destructor | reverse complement strand
GTCTATGAGTGATTGGTATTATTTTGTTGCCCATTTTGTCTGCTTTCATCTGGTATATAGCTTTTATATATCACTTCACAAAATGTTTAAAATATCACACAATGTTTATTATACACCCCCTGTATAAATTTTTGGGGGTGTATAAATTTTGGGCAAGTATGGTGTCGAAAAACGCTCATAACTCAGGGATAATCCAACGAAAGACAAATCTGTAAAAAGTGTGTGGTAGAGCACAGAATGTAGAATAAGACTAGTTATACAGACTTTTCCGATAAGTAAAAATCATGTTAAAAAAAACAAAAAATATATGAAAACCTAAAATGAATTTTGAGGTTATTGTACACATTCTGTGAAATATTGAATACTTCATGCGATA
This sequence comes from Ditylenchus destructor, assembly GCA_022814885.1. Taxonomy (NCBI): domain Eukaryota; kingdom Metazoa; phylum Nematoda; class Chromadorea; order Rhabditida; family Anguinidae; genus Ditylenchus; species Ditylenchus destructor. The sequence goes on along the minus strand of JAKKPZ010000494.1, from coordinate 30,474 downwards.
AAGTATTGAAGTTATATATCGTTGAAAACTAGACAAAATTTACAGTTATTTGATCTATTGGACGTATTACGTTTCTATCACGCTGCTTTCTAAAATTTTTAATTTTGAACACTAACAAAAACATTTCTTAATTTTCTTCAAAAGTATGGTGACGGAAAATGCTCATATCTCGCCGATACTCAAACCAAAAATTATTCCGTAAAAACTACTTTGTAGTCCACAAACTGTACAATAAGACTGCTAAAATAGCGCTAGCTATTTACTACTCCCCGCGCGCTAGCGCGCTAACGCGCGCTAGCGCGCGGGGAGTCTATATCAGTATGCCTTTTCTATATCAGTATGCCTTTTCTACTTCATTGTGCCTTTTCTATATCAGTATGCCTTTTCTGTTCTAACTTCACTCACATTCCAGGGGGGAAGGTCGGGCGCTCCGCGCCCGACCACAGGATTGGCTCGCCACCTGCGGTGGCTCGCAAACTCAGACTCAGTCTGAGTTTGCCTCAATCTGCGATTGTCTCAGTCTGGGTTTGGCTCAGTCTGAGTTTGGCTCAGTCTAAGTTTGGCTCAGTCTGAGTTTGGCTCAGTCTAAGTTTGGCTCAGTCTAAATTTGGCTCAGTTTAAGTTTGGCTCAGGATTCCCCGTATCCGAAAACCCCCAAGTGCCAAAAATCGGCTCAGTTTGACCCCAGTTCGACCACATTCGACCATTGTTCGACCCCGGGGTCAAATCCGACCTCAGATTCGAATTCCCCGTACCTGAAAACCCCTGAGTACCAAAAATTTCGACCTGAAATGGCACAAAACCATAAAATATAAAATTTGTAGTTTGTAGTCAAAAAACCGTGACGGACACCAAAATAAGGCATCAAAGATCAAAACGTTCGGCGGACGCACGGAGGATCGTCACTAACTTATTATAAGGATACACATCTGTTTAATGTATTTAAGCTAAAGACAAAACATATCTTCTCATATAATATTGTACTAAACCTTTTATACCTGCAGATTGTACATCATTTTAATTCCCTAGTCTCCCACTTTTCAAATTTTGAAATATAATAAAATTCCGATGAATTCTTCACAAAAAATTTTTACTGAAATGGAATATGTAAAATATTTAAACCTAGGATCTGATATCGTAATTACACTCTGTAACGTCACAACGATTTTCTTCACGTTTCACGTAATTTATTGCTCGAAATTTGGCAACAAATCTACAAAGTTAAACAGTATTTCGAATTCCTTTTTCATATTTTTTGCTTGTACGAAAACCCCGTGTATAAATTTTTGGAAGACATTTTCCACGTTTTACTAATTTTGTTCACAATTTTAGTTTATTCCGAAAAAGTTTTAGCAGTCTTATTGTACAGTTTGTGGACTACAAAGTAGTTTTTACAGAATAATTTTTCGTTTGATTATCGGCGAGATATGAGCATTTTTCGTCAGCATACTTTTGAAAAAAAATTAAGAAATGTTTTTGCTAGTATTCAAAATAAAAAATTTTGAAAAACAGCGTGATAGAAACGTAATACGTCCAATAGATCAAATAACTGCAAATTTTGTCTAGTTTTCAACGATATATAACTTTAATACTTTATCTCATGAAGTATTCAATATTTCACAGAATGTGTACAATAACCTCAAAATTCATTTTAGGTTTTCATATATTTTTTGTTTTTTGAACATGATTTTTACTTATCGGAAAAGTCTGTATAACTAGTCTTATTCTACATTCTGTGCTCTACCACACACTTTTTACAGATTTGTCTTTCGTTAGATTATCCCTGAGTTATGAGCGTTTTTCGACACCATACTTGCTCAAAATTTATACACCCCCCAAAAATTTATACAGGGGGTGTATAATAAACATTGTGTGATATTTTAAACATTTTGTGAGGTGATATATAAAAGCTATATACCAGACGAAAGCAGACAAAATGGGCAACAAAATAATACCAATCACTCATAGTCAATCATTCATTCTTAAAGAAATATGCGTAATTGAAAAGTGGCATCAGAACTTATTAGCCACCCGATAGTATTCTTCCAATTTTGTGAACGAGTTTCTATATCTCGCGATCCAGAAAGCGGTGAGAGCTAAATTTTTTTTAAAAATGTTTGTCTCAACGAGTTATGTTGCACCAGCTATTTTTTATTTCGAAATATTGCTTCTAGAATGTTCTAGAAGGATTTAAGTGAAAATGTGTCCGTGACGCTAAAACTTTTTTATTTTGTAAGCTCGCGATGTATTTCTTTTTTTAAATATGTTCTACGAGATGAGAGGATGAAATCTAAACAATAGATTTTTTTCTCGAAGCTTCTAGAAGGTTCTAGAAGCATTTTTTGTGTTAAAAATAGCTATATCTCGAGATAGAAACATGTATTTGAGACGGTGTCAAAGAATAAAATGTTTCTTTTGTTGAGACAAAAGTTTTTAGAAAAATGAAAAAATTTCTCGAAGCTTCTAGAAGGTTCTAAATTGGTAAAAATGTGTGTTTTTGAAGAGAAAAACGTGTGACACGTGTCATATAGCTAAAATTTTATGCTGAGAATGAATTTTCAATTAGTTTTTTTTTATTTTGGAAGCTTCTAGGATGTTCTAGAACATTTTGGTATTTTTGACATTTTCGTGAAATTTTCACGTGATACATGTTTTATAGATAGAAAATTGTGCTGAGCATGAATTTAAAATCTGTTTCGTGTTTTAGAAGCTTCTAGAACGTTCTGGAATGTTATAGAATATCTATTTTCAAGATTGTTCAAAATTTGTGAATAAAATGTGTCATATGTCTTCTATATGTAAAATTTTGCTGTGAATGTAAATTTCAAATTAGTTTTTGAAAAAATTTGAAGAAAGTTGTTCTCAAAATTTTGCGAGATCCTTCTGGAATGTAATCGAAGTTTTATTCTTTCAACTTTGGCAGTTTAAAACTTTTGCTTTTTTCTTTGTCTGAATAATGTAAAATCATTTCAAACGAAAATTGTCTTGGGAGGAAAATGCTTTTGATTTCTCATTCATTCATTTTGCGTAGACATTCGCTTCTGTTTAAGTTGTTTTCAATAAAATAGATCTCTTTGTTTGTGAACTTTTTACTACTTTTACTGGATACAAGTAAAGTTTTTACTACTTTTACTGGATACAAGTAAACTTTTTACTACTTTTACTGGAAACGAGACTCTTTTATTTCTACTCTACTAATAAAATAAGATGAAAGCTTCGAAAAGGTTTTTAAAGATCTTCTTAAAGTCTTCCGGGCTCTTTAACCTCGCAATTTAAAAGAAGAAGTGCAAATAAATTGCGTATAGCACTTGGCATCTTAAATTCTTTCGCTTCTTCCATGATAGTGTTATACACTTTATCATCTTCGATAAGCCCGCGTTCAAAACATGATTCCTGAAATGTTTTACAGACATGTTTGTACGTCTTTTCATGGTGACTACATTTTTCTTCTGAGCAGCACTTTTTGTCAATGACTAAAAAGTCCGTATAACTTGTGGGACTTCTAACGTAGTGTAGCAAAATTCGTAATTCAAGTCTGCCAGTTTTATCACTGGGAGACACTGAATAAATTCTACCGAGAGTATTAAATAGTCTCTCTCGAATTTTCCATCTGCACTCATCTTTCAGCCAAGTGAAATATTTTGGAGCATCTTTGTACAACACTCCGCCCTTATCTGTGGCATATGCATATTTATTAATAATAATAATGCATTGGAGACGGTGCTTAATCTGCAAAATTTTGCCCTCCATTACTCCCAATTCCTTGCCTTTGTCTTTTATAGCTTGATTAAGGCGCTCGACTTCCGATTTGTTGTTTTTTTTTGTGGGCCTCTGGGCCCACTTGCGGGCGGACAGACTTGCGGCGAGCCATGTGGGGTACGACCCTGAACAGTTGGATAGCCTCTGGGCCCACTTGCGGGCGGACAGAGTTGGCTTCTCACCGGCGTGAGTAAGCAGGAGCGTCGTGGAACGGGACTGGGTAGAGCTGGCAGTGTGAATGCGAATATGAACAGCGAGATGGCCTCTGGGCCCACTTGCGGGCGGACAGAGTTGGCGGCGAGCCATGTGGGGTACGACCCGGAACAGTTGGATGGCCTCTGGGCCCACTTGCGGGCGGACAGAGTTGGCTTCTCACCGGCGTGAGTAAGCAGGAGCGTCGTGCATTGGCTCTGGGCAGAGCTGGCCTATGAACAACTGGAGCAATTGTATGGCTTCTCACCGGCGTGAGTAAGCAGGAACGTCGTGCATTGGCTCTGGGCAGAGCTGGCCTGCGGAGAGGCACAAATTCCTTCAAAACAAAATTTTGAAAAAATTTGTACCCCTGGGGTACCCCGATAATTTTTCTGACCCCGGATTCGGATTCCCCATGGTCGAAAACCCCCAGGTGCAAAAAATCAGCATGAAAACGTGGAAAAACGGAAAAAAACATTTCACCGTACCACGGGTACGGTGAAATGTTTTTTCTGACCCCGGATTCGGATTCAGCGCCCCCAAAAACCCCCGGGTGCCAAAAATCAGCATGAAAACGTGGAAAAACGGAAAAAAACATTTCACCGTACCACGGGTACGGTGAAATGTTTTTTCTGACCCCGGATTCGGATTCAGCGCCCCCAAAAACCCCCGGGTGCCAAAAATTAGCTTCGGGAACACTCTGAAATTAAAAATGCATCTTAGCCGGTCAGAGAAGAGAGAAAAAGATTTTAAGACTTTCAGCAGCAAATGTTTGAATGAATAAAACACATCAAATACAGATCGTGGTGGGACCCCATCTCGATTTGAAGCACATTTGGGTTGGTGAAAGTTTGCCAAATTCCAACATTTTGGGAAACTTCCGGAACCCATATCTTCCGGTAATCGCAAAAGTTGACGGCGAGACCGGTACCAATCGTCTTGTCTCGCCGAGACGAAGCGATTGACGTATCACACGCCCGGATCCGAGTACCGACGGGTGATCTGTGACCTGGCCAAATCCAGGATTTTCCGGATTTCCGGAACCCATATCTTCCGGTAATCGCAAAAGTTGACGGCGAGACCGGTACCAATCGTCTTGTCTCGCCGAGACGAAGCGATTGACGTATCACACGCCCGGATCCGAGTACCGACGGGTGATCTGTGACCTGGCCAAATCCAGGATTTTCCGGATTTCCGGAACCCATATCTTCCGGTAATCGCAAAAGTTGACGGCGAGACCGGTACCAATCGTCTTGTCTCGCCGAGACGAAGCGATTGACGTATCACACGCCCGGATCCGAGTACCGACGGGTGATCTGTGACCTGGCCAAATCCAGGATTTTCCGGATTTCCGGAACCCATATCTTCCGGTAATCGCAAAAGTTGACGGCGAGACCGGTACCAATCGTCTTGTCTCGCCGAGACGAAGCGATTGACGTATCACACGCCCGGATCCGAGTACCGACGGGTGATCTGTGACCTGGCCAAATCCAGGATTTTCCGGATTTCCGGAACCCATATCTTCCGGTAATCGCAAAAGTTGACGGCGAGACCGGTACCAATCGTCTTGTCTCGCCGAGACGAAGCGATTGACGTATCATACGCCCGGATCCGAGTACCGACACGAAACTTGCCCTTTTACGTGACACACGGATGTCACGTTTTCACGTATGTCAACCCCATTTCTGACATTGATAACCCCCCCCCCCCTAAAATCATGGGTTTTGGGGGGTACTCGCGAGTTTGGGGTCCGGGACCCCCAAAAAGTGGGAGATTCTATTGGGGGGGGGGGAGCTTCACCTATCAACTTAGAGGGACCCGATATCAACTTAGAGGGACCCGACAGCAAGGCAAAACTTCTCAGTTAACAAACTCTTTCGTATTTGTCCTCTGTAGACCATTTCTTGTACCTTCTTTCATATTTTATATACAATCAATATGCATTTTCTAACAATGCAAATTCTATTTAAAGACGCAGTATACTTTTCCGCCAAAACAATAGAACAACCTCCCCTACCGATCGATTTACTCCGTAAAAAAATTGCGAACAATAATTCGGAGGTTATAGCATTAATTCGGAATTATACCGGCCTTTAAATTGTAATTAGTTTTTAAAGCATAAGCTGAAAACTAGTCTATACTTTTTATTTGAATGCCGACTTTTACTCGATCCTTGTCAACAAAATGTATCCTTATTCACTTAATTTAGTGCACAATTGTCAACAACTAGCGTGCGTATTACTCAAGTATCGCTTCGTGGTGCCTCTATATGCAAAATTTTGCATAGGTGGATTGAATATACTAGGAAGTTGTTATTTAATAGTCGCAATAAAATTGAATAACAGCGAAAAACTGGTATGATTTTTTCACCTATTTATTTTTCAATTAATGAAAAAATTTTCTAATTAGATTGAATTGATTTTTTAAATATTTAACTAGACATTTCGAATTTTTTGAAACCAAACACACCATACTTTTTTAGAAATAGCATAACGGCGTTTCCGAAAGTACCCTAAATCCAGGCGTTTGAACACATAGACAATTTTAGCCAGGCCCTTAAGCATTTAAGGGCCTTGACCGGGTCACACTTTACAAATGGCTTTTGAATTTTTTTTTGTCACACTCTTATTATGGAATATATTGCTACTAGAATTTTGCCAGGCCCTTTGGGCCTGCAAGTATATTTTTGGAGTGCGGGGTTTCGATGTCACAGAAGTGTTTCTTTTACTCATTAGAGCTATATCAGTGAATTTATCCTAAGTCTGTATGCCCCGAGTGGCTTTGTCAGTGAGACTCGCGGCCTTAGGCCACCCGAACTAAGTTTCGCGTCATATTTTCTGAGAAAAAGCGCAAAAAAGCCACTTTCTGGGTCAAAAATTAAAATTTTTTGCTGGCTCGGTAACGGGAATTTGCGGATCCGTTAATAAATTACCGAGACCTACAAAATGAGCTATCACACAGCCCTGTAGCTCACCGGCATCCAATTTCTCGGAGTCATGTCGCTGCAATACTAGTTAGGGGATACATAGAAAATTTTGTCGCAAAAATGCAAACTTTTACTTCGGAAACGTCGTTTTGCGATTTCTAAAAGTGCTCGTACGATATGTTAGATGTCAAAAAAGTCCCTAAGTGTCTAGTTTATTAAATAAAAAAATCAAATCAGAAACATTTATTTAATAATTGGAAAACAAATAGGTGAAAAAAATTGCGCCATTACAATTTATTTTTTCTCTCATAGCTACTGATAGTGACTGACTACGATAAGACGCCCTTTATATTTATATTAGTATATATATATATATATATATATAGTATATATGTTATAACTTAAAACATTGTAATACTAACTTTAATAATTATAGAAAAATGACGTCGTTAAATTTACTATAACTATGGACATATTTTTGGATGTTATTCCAGTCTTTGCGAGTAATATATTCACTTCGGTAAGTAAAAAACAAGATTATGGAACTACGTGCCGTCATTCTGAGCCATATTATTATAAGTTGCACTTTTAGTTGTGGTGGGTAACAAGTTTTTGAGCTTGAAAAAAGTATTTAGATTCAAAATGTTTTGGTTGGAAAAATTGAGAAAGTACGCGTAGCTGTGTTAATGACTCGTTACTTTCCGAAATACAGCGCGTACTATCTCAAGGCCTCTTTTGGAACACTAAAAGTTTCGTTTTCACAATTTTTATCTCATATTCCTGCAGAGCTCAAAATTTTTTGCTATGACAATCTATGATCATAGCAAAAACTACCATCCGGGTGTTAGCAGGGGTGGACGAGATTGGTCCGTTTCGGTCCGATACTACCGATCCTACTAACTTTTTTATATTTATGGACCCAAGGAATGTTTTTATACCATTGTGTAGACAAGTCCCTTAGCTACTAGTATAATTTGAATTTATATCAATATCGTTCAATTTTCCCAGGAATATGACACAAAGAAAACGGAGTAAAAAATGCCAAAAATATGACATTTTTGACTGTATTGAGTTGTGTAAAAAGTTATGCTGCAACTTCGTATCACAAAATTTTTCACACTCTACTGAGTAATAAAAAAATACAGTCAAAAATGTCATATTTTTGGCATTTTTTACTCCGTTTTCTTTGTGTCATATTCCTGGGAAAATTGAACGATATTGATATAATTCAATTTATCCTAGTAGCTAAGGGACTTGTCTACACAATGGTATAAAAACATTCCTTGGGTCCCATAAATATAAAAAAGTTAGTAGGATCGGTAGTATCGGACCGAAACGGACCAATCTCGTCCACACCTGGGCGTTAGCAATTGAATTTCAGCGCCAAATAAATCAAGTTATAGATCACCGGCTTCTCGCCTACAGTTTATATCGGTCCGCTAATAACAACTCTCGGATTTCTTAATATTGCCGTTTGTTCCATTTATTATTCGTGGCGATTAACGAGGAAATCGAATGGGTTATGGATAAAAATATGTCGTGTCCAGCAAGTTTCTCCAGCTATTACAGTAACATAAGCATGAACAACCATTGCTTTGAGGCAAACAACTTTCTGACTAACAATTTTTTTCTACTGTTATTAGAACCATGGAAGTAAAATCCCCTCTGATATTGGTCTCTGGAAAAGCGTGAAAAACCAGTTTCAGAGGTTTTTATTTCCATAGGAAAATTTTAGCCATATTGCCTCCCCGGGGAATCCACTTGAGAGATCTCCTAGCTAGCCATTGGTAACACTAGAATTTTCCAGAGGGTATATTTTATCCCTTTCGCAACTTTTGACATTTGCGCGCCAATTCAAACTGTCTTATCCGTGGGATCAGATGACATTTAACAGAATGTAAACGGTTCTATAAATTTTATATGATCTAATAAAGAACAAAAGCAAAACGGTTGGAGAAAGACAAAGAACGGCAGTTGGGATGTTCAAAGTTATGTTGCACGAATCGAATTGGGCTTTATTTATATGGATGGAAGTGGCTATTATAAACTCATGACAGAAAAATCTTTCAAATTGCGTTTGAATTCGCGTCTTTTTTCTGACTGCGCATTGGTGGTATGAAGGACGTCAACGTGATATTTCGACATCAGAATCACCGTTTTACGTTGTTTTTGTGTTTCAAGAGTACCTCACCACTAAAGAGGGGTAGGGCCGCTGGTCAAGATTAAGGAAAACTTGACAGCGGAGCTGTACCAACAGATTTTGGATGAATATCTGTTGCCCTACGATTTCTTCCATAAATTATGTGTTTTTGAATGTGAATTTTTCAATAAAATTGTTTATTTTCTTCTATTTGTTGTTTCTTTGCTTTATTTCCGAGAATATTGATCAAAAATAACATCAGTAATCGATTCTGCACTTTAAATCAACTCAGATATCCAAAATAAACATTTGAAAAAAGGCCTTAGAGCGCTTCGCCAAAGTCACTAATTTGGCGCTAATTCAAACGCAATTTGAAAGATTTTTCTGTCATGAGTTTAAACAAAAAGTCGTTTAAAACAAAAGTACATTCAAACGCGCTGACCTCAAAGTAAATATAAATTTGGGAATGATGTTCAGCCGTCGTGACGTATATCAGACAATTTTTCAATGTTCCGGTCCACAATTATCATTTTCCATAAATTTACATCTTTTCTTTATACAAACGACAATCAAAGAAATAGTCTTTCATTCAACCTTTTGTTTGATCAAAAGGTCGTCTGGAAGACACACTCTTTGACTCATGATGGCCAAAAAAATAGAATTTTCGTTTTCCTTTATTTGAAGTCATTAAAGCTCCATATTCAGAGTCTGATGTTAGAATTTCACAATTTTATCGAAAACCAGGAAGCCAGATTTTTCAGGGAGCCAGATTTTATCTAATGACTCCAATGCATGGCTCTCTAGATATTCTTTATCCGGACACGCACAAAAGATTACCGGTGTATGTAAAAAAGTATTTCCGAAAAAAGCCTATAAAGAAATGCAAATCGTTAAAGATTATGTCCAAAGCACACGATGAATGAGAGGATAACATCAGCAATGGCCTCTATATATAACGGCGATTTTACCCGGTTCCGAGATGGAGAGGTTAAGAGTACCGAGATAAAGAGCTTTTCCGTTATAAAGAGGTTCGACTGTATATTTACGTGTCTACTTCTCGCTTCACAAATTTTCAGACACCTCTGACATACTTATTTTCCCCGCAATTGTTTTTCTTCATAAGCTCGACTGAAGAAGTTCCTGTGTAATCTGCAGAAATAGACGGTGTTAGTACAATATTAGGTAAGAAGGAATATTGCGCTCATAGCGAGCAATAGTTCTTCATAAGCATGGGATAGCAATTGCATTTCGCTACACATATTTTCAGTCACCCCTGGCTTTCCTTTCCGCCAAACAGCACTGGCATAATTATTTTCAGCGGAATAACAAAAAATATTGCGTCATAAGCCAGGCACAGGACCTTGGCATTCCGCTACACAAATTTTCAAATATCTCTAACACAATTATTTTTCCCAAACCTCAAGTCTTGTATATATTGTAATGGAAAATGTATCCAATTATTTCTTTCAAATGCCTTTTCACTGACGTTCGGGGTGATTTTGTAGCAATGAGAGCTTTTATGTCTAGACATTTTTGTAAAACCATACAAGCGCCACTGCCTGTTTGTTAGAATTGTGTGTTGATCAAATATTTGCTAATGCCACTGATTTATGTTATAGTTAACCAGCAAAGATCACCTAAAGTCATTTTGGCTGGTTTTGCTACTTCCATCTATTCCAAAATATGAAAAAGCACGTGAACAAAGCGAATTTGCTGAATCGATACAACACTGATCCTGATTTTTCTGTCAAATGCAGTGAGTTTTTATGAGTATTATGTTATGAGTATTTGGTCGGTCTACCAAAGAACCCTTGAGCGGACAAATAATTATGCCGAAGCTGCAAATCGTCGAATTCAGACTGAATTGGGCGTATGCCACCCCACGCTGGGAAATTTCTTCCTATCGCTCAAGAAAGTGCAGCATGGCCGAGATCAACAGTATATGCAGTGGGTTCAGGACGTCAACCAAAAAACAAGCGCAAGAAGTACAAAGATGCCGACAAGCGAATTTTGAAAATTCTGCAAGAATATCAAAGGGATGAAATCCGTTATTGAAATTTTGTGAGGTGTTGCTCAGAATATTGTCATTGATGATTTTGCTGGAATTGATGATGTGATTGAAAATGATGAATACATTTTGTTTATTACACATTGTTATGTTAAATTGTTATGTCAAATTCAAAAAAGGTAAAATATGACCAAGAATGCCTTTAAATGCATAACTTTAGAAAAAATTGACAAAAATGTCGAATTTTGCTAAAAATTGGCCCTTTTTCTTTATGGGTGATGAATCGTCCGGGTGATGAATCGTACCAGGTGATGAATCGTCCCAGGTGATGAATCGTCCCAGGTGATGAATCGTCCAGGTGATGAATCGTCCCGTACCCAATTTAAAACGTATATTCTTCGTATCGACGAGCTTGTGCTTGTGAAAGAAAAAGTTTTACCCAATTTTTTGCTCATTTTTAGCTCATTTTTCCGGTTTTACCGGCCAGAGTAAAAGATAGCTTGTGTGATTGTGCTCGTGATAGATTACTTGTTACCAAAAATGATAATACCTACCTAAACGACGTTTTGTGAGAAATGTGATTTTTGCACTGGATACGTTACTCGAAATCGTTGCACAGGATAATTCTAATCCTTTGAGCGAGAAAGATTCACATCGAATATAGTGAGGTTCATGATCAATACTTCCAATGTTGCATTCGATGGAATCGATGAACTTTTGATTCACACCAAACATTTTTACTTCCTGAAAATTTGCAATGAAATTATGTAGTATAAAGAAAGTTTGTATTGTAAATGTTTACAAAATACAATTTTACATGTAATGTAAATAAATTTACATTACATTGTGATACACGTATTTGTTGTGAAACTCGCTCAAGAAAGTGCAGCATGGCCGAGATCAACAGTATATGCAGTGGATTTCAGGGCGCCGACCAAAAGACAAGCGCAAGAAGTACAAAGATGCCGACAAGCGAATTTTGAAAATTCTGCAGGAATATCAAAGAAATGAGAGAACTGTTATTGAGCTTTTGAGAGGAAATGCTCAGAATATCGTTATTGATGATGTTGTTGGAATTGATGATGAGGTTGAAAATAATGAATAAAATTTGCTTATTACACATTGTTATCTTTTAAAAAATTTGAAACTTTTCTGAAAATTGGCCCTTTTTCTTTATGGGTGATGAATTGTCGCAGGTGATGAACTGTCCGTGTCCCATAGTTCTTCATAAGCATGGGATAGCAATTGCATTTCGCTACACATATTTTCAGTCACCCCTGGCTTTCCTTTCCGCCAAACAGCACTGGCATAATTATTTTCAGCGGAATAACAAAAAATATTTCTTCATAAGCCAGGCACAAGACCTTGGCTTTCCGCTACACAAATTTTCAAATATGTCTAACACAATTATTTTTCCCAAACCTCAAGTCTTGTATATACTGCCTATTGGAAAATCGGAAGGCCGATTTTTCACCATTTCAAATTTCAAATTCACATTTGAACATAAAGGGAATTGCCGCCGAATTTGCTTAGATAAGCTTATCTTAGATAAGATAACGACGAAATAATGTGGTTGTCCATTGGCAGACAGCGCAATTAGCGGCGGGACAACGATTTTGCCGCAAAGCCGTGAGATGGCGAAATCGGCCTTCCGATTTTCCAATAGGCAGTATTGTAATGGAAAATGTATCCAATTATTTCTTTCAAATGCCTTTTCACTGACGTTCGGGGTCAGAGTTGCCCGCAATCGGGATTTCCCAATCCGCAATCGAAAAATTGCCGCAATCCGCAACGCCAAAATTGCCGCAAATCCGCAATTGCGGGCAACTCTGTTCGGGGTGATTTTGTAGCAATGAGAGCTTTTATGTCTAGACATTTTTGTTTGGCGCATTAAGTTTAGGCTTAGGCTTTAGAGAATTTATCGGATCCCTCTAAGTTGATAGGTGTCCGTCCTTCCGCCCCCAGCAGATTGGGTACGATGCTGCGCTCGGATTTGGGCGAGTGATACGTCAATCGCTTCGTCTCGGCGAGAGAAGACGAATGGTACCATTTTCAGCCCCCATACGGCCCCCGTGCCCCCTTTTATCCCCCCCATGGGTGATCGTGGGCGCCGCCATGCGGCGAAGCCGCTGGGTGGTCCTATAGAATTTATTTATCTAATTTGAATTTGTTTTATTTTGCGTTGTATTTTACTTTTTATTTTTGTTTTACAAAAATTACTCTATTCTTGAAAAAAGTACTTGAAAAATGTTGGAAATTTTGGTGAAAACAATGATCCAAACTGAATTAGACTCTTAATTAAAAGATTGAATTTTGGGATATGCAGAAAAATGGCTCGATGGCAATTGAGCGCCGGACAATTGAGCGACAAAAAAATAACATGCAATGGCTCATAACTAATCCCACATTTAAGCTTAAGCTTTGACCAAAGATTCCCACGCAAGACACCTAATATGGTTTTTATCGAAGCACTTGCAGTCGTTTCTTGAAAAGCTACAAGTTTTTTATTTTTTCTAATCTACATAATCACCCTAAACAGGGTTGGGAGATCGGATCGGTTTTTTTTAGCCATTTCCGATCCGATCCAAGCACCCCTAAGAATGCACTCGGCCGCGGATTCAAATTTAAATTCCGTGCCCGATAGGGCGCGGCCGTGAAAAATTTTAGAAAATTTTAATGAACCGCCATTCCAAAATTAGAAAATTTTCGCCTGCGGCGCTATTTAGATACCATTTCTCCTCCATGTATTTTTATAAATAGTGCAAAATTTTATATGAAAACCGTCAAAAATCGAATAATTTTCGCCTGCGGCGCTCTTTTTGCATTATTTCTTCACTGTTTTTCAATGGTGATTGTCGTTTTCAGTTTCAAAAACTACTGATTTTGAGCCAAAAACACCGAAAATTGCAAAATTTTTCGCTGCCGCGAAAATTTTGCCTGAAAAAAGTGTTCTTCCCAAATTTTTTCTTAATTTAGCAAAATTGAGTAAAAATTAGAAAAATTGTACAATTTCGTGAAAAAACATTAATTTTGACATATTTTACCAAAAACTTGCAAATTTTACCCATTTTTAGGCATAAACAGCAAACTTAGATGATTTGGGAAAAATTTTGAAAAACAGCCAAATTTGGTGAAAAATTTTGGATCGGATCGGAAATATCGGGTTTTTTGGGCTCCGGATCGGATCGGATTGGGGGTCAACGAAGATCGGATCTGATCGGACCCGCGATCAAAGTTCCCAGCCCTGACCCTAAACCGTAAGACAAGCTCACAACGTCCGGAATGCACAGGGCACACCAGACCACCTCCAGGAGTGATTGAGGTGGCGTTGGATAGCCTACGCGAAATCGCCAAAAAATTTTCCGGAATCTTTGGTCTCTAAAATTCTGGATTTTCATCCGGAAATATGCCATTTAAAAGGCGAATTTCACATCGGGCTCCGTTTTGGCAGTTTTCGATCGCTATTGGCTTTTCTCTGCCTCTCTGTCGTTTCTCCACACACTGCTACTATTGGGCCACTTAGCGGGTAATGGCTCATCTTTATCTATACAGGGCAGACTCGGCCGTGACGCGCTCATGTGTGGACCAGTGCTGCATCCGGGATTTCGAAAAGCCGGACCGGATACCGGATAGTAAAAAAAAGCCGGACCGGATACCGGATAGTGCAAAAACACCGGATATTGACCGGATAACCGGATATTTCAATTTTTGGCGCCAAATTTGAAATTTTTTTCCAATTTTGACGTTAATTTGCAAAAAGTTTACCTAAATGGGTGCTTTTTGTTTCCTTTTTATTATAAATGTGCAAGATTAGGATAAACGTTGTAAAAATTCAAGTATTTGAACAACTTTTAGCTACTTTTTGGCTATTTTATTGCAATATATGAGCAATTTTTCAATTGTTGACTCTTTTTAGCACTATAGTATACCAATTTTGCATTTTTTGAGTTTGTGCTGCTCGGTGATTTTTGAATTTGAGGCACTTTTCTCTGAAATGCGTCATAAATTTCCGCTATTTTTATCATTTTTAGATTATTTCGTAACAATTGAGCATTTTCCCACTTTTTGGTCTTTATTTAACGACTTTATTCAAATAACGAACTACAACATTTCAGTAATCAATGAAGATTAAAAAGCAGAATTTTTAAATTGGCTTAAATTAAAACTTTACCATTGACGGTAAAAATAATAAAATAGATTGCTTGTAAGGTGAAAACAGCGCCGCAGACGAAAATTTGTTGAAATATTAAACTTGTTTGCCAAAAATTGACTTTGAAAAATGTTGTAAATCTTTCGAATTAATCTGAAGTATAAATGCATCAAATTCTAAAATGTTAAAACTGTATTACTGAAAAAGATATAGAAAAGAATGAGTTTTAGCGAAATAAAATTAGTTTAATTTGGTAAAACAGAGAAATAGAATGGAAAAGTTAGAAGAAAAAATAGCGGCGCAGGCGAAAATTTTTTGAAAAATTATGCTGTATGCTAAAAATTGACATTGAAAATTTTGAATATTCTACGAAATTTTCAAAAATTTTTGCCTGCGGCGCTGACTGCATTCTTAGGGGTGCTTGTTAATATCCGGTGCATCCGGCGGACCCCCCTAAAATCCGGAAACCGGATGGCGAAAAACACCGGATACCGGATGCAGCCCCGATGTGGACCGATGCTCACAATTTTTTACCGATGCCCAAAATCCGATTCAAATTGCCGCCTTTTTTGTCACTTATTGACAATTCGTCAATGGGCTGGCGTAGAGTTAGTGCGGAAGAATTTTGAGCATCGGTCCATATTTTACTTTATATATCTTCTGTTATAGTAAGGAGTGATTCTGTGTCTACTTTTTGGGTTTTTCTCAGTTCCGCTCCTTTTGGGGAGCACGATATGTCAAAATGCTCCCCTGAGAACTCTAAGAACAAATCCGGAAAAAATTTTAATGCACAAAAGTGGCTTTTTTGCCCAAAAATTGCCATTTTTATATGTGTATATTGTACGACTGTATATTTACATGTCTACGTCTTGCTTCACAAATTTTCACACTCCTCTGACATAATTATTTTCCCCGTAATTGTTTTTCTACCTTAGCTCAACTGAAGAAGTTCCTGAGTAAGCACAATATTAGATAAGTAGAAATATTATGCTTATAGCGGACGAATAACAAAAAAGTAAATTGCACTATCACCGTCTCACTTTCTCGTCATCTCTACGTCATACATATGAATGAGCAACATTCATATGACCAGAATGTATTTAGGCAGAATATGTGTTGATATGTTTTAACCTTATTTTGAGATGGCTTTGTGTATAGAGTTCCGCTTTCATCTGTAGTACTAAAAATGCAGCGGCAATATACTAATGAGGGTACATCAGTTAGACGGCGCTAGTACAATATTATATAAGGAGAAATATTCTGCTTATAGCGGATGAGTGAGCAATAGTTATCCATATAAGCGTGGCAAAGCGACAGTTTGCATTTCGCTACACATATTTTCAGTCACCCCTGGCTTTCCTTTCCGCCAAACACCACTGGCATAATTAGTTTCATCGGTAACGAGAAATGTTTCTTCATAAGCGTGGCATAGCAACCGTTGCTTTCCGCTACACAAATTTTCAGATACCTCTGGCACAATTGTTTTCTCCCAAACCTCAAGTCTTAAACCCGAAGTCTCCCACTTTCAAATTTTGAAACACTATTAGCAATGAATTCTTCAAGCCAAATACCTTCTGAAAAGGAATACATCAAATATTTAAACCTAGTATTTGATGTCATAATTGTACTCTGTCACATCACAACGATATTCTTCACATTTCACGTAATTTACTGCTCAAAATTTGACAAGAAATCTACAAAATTGGACCGTATTTCGAATTCGTTTTTCATATTTTTGGCCTGTCGTGGATTTGGAGCGATATTAGCCACACCTTATCATGTGTATTTGACCGCCTTTTGGTCCGCAGAAGGTTAGTTAACAGTAAACATTTTCAAAATGTTTTGATAGGCACACGATAGATCTAACAAAGACCCTTTGCAAAAGCGAAAAAATTCCGGAACTGTGATCTTTGGTCTCTAAGTACTCGATTACAAGCGCCTCACGGCGCTTGTAAAAGTGTGTAAATGGGGAAGCCTATTAGCTAGCAAAAGCACCGCCGCTATCGCGGCGTTTCGCGACGAAAAAAAGTCAGTCCACGCAGGCACGCAGGGACGCACGCACACTGGTTTCTTAGTAAAGTAACATTTTTATCCTGAAATCCAGGATTTAAAAGGAAAGCTTTTAATCGCTGCTCGGATTGGTTTGATGTCGCATTTTGGAAATGCATTTTGTTGCAGTCAACTCCGCTCTGTGAGCGTCGCCGATTGACCCAGGTTTCATCAAGTAGTCATACTTGTGATAACTGTTGTGACAACTGATGATAGTTATGATTAGGGACCGGATTTTTAGGATCGAAAAATCGCATTTTAGGATCCTAAAAAGGATCGAAAAAACGCCAAAAAAGGATCGAAAAAACCCCAAAAAGGCCATTTTAGGATCGATAATTTTGCAAAATTTTGATCAAAATTTGCCAATTTTTCGAAATTTTCACCTTTTTTCAAAAATTTTTGGAAAAATTTTGAATTTTGAAAAAAAATTTTTGAAAATTTTTTTAGATATTTTTTCATAAATTTACCGAAAAATTTCAAAAATTTTGCAAAAATTTTTGAAAAATTTGGCAAATTTTGGTCAAAATTGCCTATTTTAGGCAGGAAAATTACGATTTTAGGCAAAATAGGATCGATCCTAAAATTTCCCAAAAAAGGCCAAAATAGGTCTTTTTAGGTTTTTTAGGTTTTTTTAGGTTCGAACCTAAGAATCCGGTCCCTAGTTATGATTCATCAGAATCAGGGAAATGGGGGACACGGACGATTCATCACCTGGACGATTCATCACCTGGGACGATTCATCACATATTGTGAAAAATGGCCAATTTTTATTAAAATTTGTGTTTTTATGCTATTTTTACCATTCTTATACACTTTTTAATTAAAATTACGCTATCTTACCTTAATTTACCTCAATTTTTACCCAATATGTGGTTACTAGCGGCATCAATTGATTGTAGATTGTTAAAAACTGTTATTTTTCGGGTTTTCGGCAAAAATATTGAGGTGAATTAAGGTAAGATAGCGTAATTTTAATTAAAAAGTGTATAAGAATGGTAAAAATTGCATAAAACACAAATTTTAATAAAAATTGGCCATTTTTCACAATATGTGATGAATCGTCCCAGGTGATGAATCGTCCCGTACCCGGGAAATGGTTTGTTTTACTCATTTCGATGAAATTACTGTAATTTATGACAAACTCAAGAATAACGATAAGGATCCAGTTCGAAATTTATCAACGGAGAGGAGGATTTGTCTCTCTCTCTTGAGAGGCTGCCATTTGCTTCAAAGTAAGACATCAAAAAATGCAAAAACCCAAAGAGGGTAATCCAACGAATTAATTCAATTTTCGTCTAAAAATGGTCGTTTTTTGCCAAAAATTTTTATTTTATTTATGCGATATCAAAAAATATTGCGGATTCGGAATCAACTCATTAACCTTTAAGATTCGGAATCAAAAAATTTTTTAATCCGGTTACTGATTTACATTAGTGATTGATTAAGGTGGCAGAAATTACGATCCTTACGCTCTTCTGTGGTTCGGTCTCGGTATGGTAAATCATGCATGCACATCGACGTTGTCTGCATTATTGCTAACGCTTGACAGATGCTTAGCGTTAACTTTTCCAATGCGCTACAACTCTTGTATAGTAAAATGGTTTCCGCGGCTTACATTAGCCTGCTTTATCTTGAACTGTGTTCTGGTGGCCTTTTATATGCTTATAGAAATTCCGCTGGATGTTGATAAAAGTTGGTCTTTGTTTGATATTGAAACACAGAGACTTCTGTGATTTTTTGTCTATTAATTGATTGAAGCCATTACAAATTTCGAAGTAATTTCTCTCCGATTTCTTGAGGGCGAAATATTTTTAAACTAGCTAAACATGCCTAACGCTTCAGCTAAGGGGAATCCGATTCTAAAGTCAGATTTAGGGTATCTGGATTCAGAATCCCGGATTTTTATACACCGTTGACTTAGTGTGGAAATGATACCAAATCACCGGGATTCGGCGCCGTTATAGGTTTTCGACTATGGGGAAGCTAACGCTGAAGTCAGATTTTGGGTTTCTGGATTCAGAATCCCGGATTCTGATGCATCGTAATTTAGTGCACTATTGTCAATATGTACCGTGCGTATTACTAAAGTATCACATATTGGTGCCGAGTTATGTAAAATTTGGTATAGGTGGATTGAACGTATTGCTTAGTTGTTATTTACTACGTGCAATGAAATGGAATAACGAAAAATTGGTATGGTTTTTAATATAGGGTGACGCAGCTGATTTTTTACATAATAAGCAAAATACTTCGGGCGATGTGTTGGACTCAAAAATACCCTACCTACTTTGCCATACCGTACCTACCTTACCTACTTTAGAAACAGCATAGTTTTTTCATTTTTTTGTTTAGTGTCAAAAAAGTCTCTAGCTTATTATGTAAAAAATCAGTTGAACGTCATTGGAAAAATTTTTCCATAATTAAAAAACCAATATATGAAAATAATTGCCGCATTTTAATATACTTTTCCTCTCACAATCAGTGATAGATAAGCGGGATATGGTACCTTCGGCACCGAAATTTTATTACGTGACCTTCCGTCGGGCCTGCGGCCTTCACTCGCCTTCAGAAAAAATCTTTTCCTGAAAAATAAATTTTTTTGAAAATTCCCCGAAATAAATTTCGTACTCCTGGAATTTTTCTGATCCTGGATTCGGATTCACCGGATCCGAAAACCCCCGAGTGCAAAAAATCAGGATCAGAAACGGCAAAATACCTTAAAAAATTTGGAAAAATTTCGATCTCTATTTTTTTTAGATTCAGGACCTCTGAAAACTCCCGGGACAAAAAAACTCCGGTGTCAAAAAACGATTTCACTCACCCGGAATCAAACCTCCATCGGCGGTCCAGTACCCTACGGCCCAATACACTCGGCCATGGAGACTGTTCTATGTCACTCTGACCTATATGTGTGGTCTTTAGATTGTGACTAACGCAGTCAGTGAGTGAGCCGAATTTGCGGATTACAATATAAAGGATACGACAACCATAAACTGTTATATTCTGAATGTATCTTATGTAACTTAAAACATCATAATGCTTATTTTAATAATTATAGAAAAATGATGTCGTAAAATTTACTATAACTATGGACATATTTTTGGATGTTATTCCAACATTTGCGAACACTATATTCTTGACGGTAGGTAATTAAGAATAAGGTTGTGGCGTCATTGGTGCCGTCATTCTGAGCCTTGTTATTTATATGTTTCACTTTTAGTTTAGTGAGTAGCAAGTATTTCTAAGAGAAAAGTACTTTGACGATTTGCCGATATTTGAAAAAAATATAGCCATGCGTAGCCATTTTACAATATGTTGATCCTTATAGAGTCAGACCTCGATTTAATTTAAGCGTCTTGGGACCGGCCCCAGACGGGCGTTGAATCGAGGACGCATTAAATCGATGCGCATTAAATCGAGGTTTGATTGTATGTTGATTGTTCCCCCTGGTAGAGCTCAAAATTTTTTGCTATGACAACCTATCAGCTTTCCGGGTGTTAGCAATTGAATTTCAGCGCCAAATAAATCAAGTTACAGATTGCCGGCTTCTCGCCTGCAGTTTATACCAGTCAGCTACTAAACTTTCTGGTTTTCCTCAATATTACCGTTTGTTCTATTTACTATTCGTGGCGATTAACGAGAAAATCGAATGGGTTCTGGATAAAAATATGTCGTGTCCAGCAAATTTCTCCAGCCGCTACAGCAACATAAACATGTAAAACTTTGAGGCAAACAAACTTTCTGACAAACAATTTTCTTCTACCAACGATAAACATAAAATTTATATGGAATTTTATGTTATTATTTTGAGTCTCTTATTTTAAGTCTTTTCTGTAATGTATAATTATGTATTCGCAAAATAAACTTTGCTGTAGTTGGTTTCACTAAGGCAGAAGTAAAGTGAAACATTATGGCTAAGACAGATGCCTCGTAAATCAAACAATTTACGATACTAAACGTTCTAACATTCCTCGATATTACCCTTTGTACTACTTTCTATCCGCGATCATTGACGAGAATCACGACATGGTTCTGCAAAAAAGTTAATAGAGTCGAGCAAGTTACCCTAGCAAATTCAGTGTATTTTTACTATAGTCATCCCCGGGATTCATTCACGGAATTCATTCCCTATCGGGAACGATTTGTTCCAGCCACTTTCTCGTTAATTAACCCTTCATTGCCGAGTGTATCCGATCGGATACGCTTTTGATTTGCTAAAGACTTCACAAAAAGAAAGAAATGAATGAGTGTTCATTATTCATACAAAGAGTGTGTCTGTAAATAGATCACATAGAAAATAGAAATAAACAATGGCAGACATCATGATTTTGATAAAGACAGCTCACCAAAAGGAAAGCTAATGGTAATGCAGACATTCTGCCTTTTGTCTATGGCTCCGGCAATGAAGGGATAAGCACTGGAAAGAATGCACTTGCAGGACCTCACGCATATATGCCAATTTTGTTTTTACATTTGCACGCTACAAAGCCTGAGGATAGCTTCATTAGCCTCATTGTTATTACCCTATTAGTCAGTACCGCCAACGCAACTGAACACCTCAGGCCATTCTGAGATTTCTTGAAACCTGATTCACGCTTGGTTAAGTTTATGGCAACAATCTTGCAATAGCAATTCCTATAGCCATATGACTCTGGTGGTGATTTCCATTGTAAAAATTTGAATGATATGGCCTAATTGGAAAACATTATGAACATCAAAGGAGGAAGGTGCATTCTTGAAAGAGTTTTAATCACATTTTATGTCTGCAGAAATTTTTTTCTGAAGAATTGTACTTCCGGCTTTTGATGAAAGGGTAAAATAGTGAATGTTTTTAGGAGATTAAGATCATTTTTGTTAGGAGTAATGAGTAGAAAAAGTTATTTTCATCGTCTCTTTTTCTCTGCTAAGGAGTGATTACGTTCTATTTCTCTCTTTTCCTGTCGCCTTCATGAGATTTTCCCTTCTTTTCAGCTTGAGGTGTGATAGTGTTGTCTTTCTTTCTCTGCCGTTCCCTCACATCAGTGTTATTTGAGTCTGCATACAACTAACAAGGAACACTCACCTGGTGAAACGCTCACCTGGGGAAACGTGATGGATAGGAATTTACCCCAACTTGCGGGCATTCGAACGGTGCCAACCATTTTGGCGAACCTGATACGAAAAAAAAAGTTAGCATGACACGGAAAATTGAATTTTTACAAGGAAAATGCGAGAAAATCCGACTTCAGAGGCCGTTTTCCGGCGTTTTTCTCTATGAAAGTGGCGAAAATAATGGCATATTCGTGTTCCCCGTAATTTTTTGCGTAAGATAGGGTCTTTTTCAGAGTTTTTTGAGAAAAATTTTTTTCACGTTTTTTTGCTACCAGGTGAAAAAACGTGAAAAAAATTTTTTCTCAAAAAACTCTGAAAAAGGCCCTATCTTACCCAAAAAATTACGGTGAACACGAATATGACATTATTTTTGCCACTTTCATAGAGAAAAACGGCCGAAAACGGCCTCTGAAGTCGGATTTTCTCGCATTTTCCTTGTAAAATCCAATTTTCCGCGTCATGCTAACTTTTTTTTCGTAACTGGTTCGCCAAAATGGTTGGCACCGTTCGAATGCCAGCAAGTTGGGGTAAATTCCTATCCATCACGTTTCCCCAGGTGAGCGTTTCACCAGCTGAGTGTTCCTTGTAAGTCTACAACCAAGTCTGTCTAACGTCAAAAAAATTCTGGTCACGTGATGTCATATGACAAAACCTCCATGACTCATGACTTTTAAAAACCAATCTCCACGAAAAAAGACAAATGTTTCCTCTCGGATGTTCCCTATCGATTTTCCGCCGATCGATTTCGATCCCCTCCACGAACTATAGGCTATTGCAAAAGTGAGCTCAGCACAGAATAGAGGGTCTCTCTGGGATAAGGGCATACAGGGTGAGTCAAAATAACACCGACATGATTTCGTAATAATGCTATGTTTATTTTTGTCTTTTTTGCCGATAAATTAAAATGTGCTGAAAGAATGTTATATACCAAATCATAGCTGAGAATCTGAGCTTATATTTGGTATACAACATTCTTTCGCCACATTTGAATTTGTCGGCAAAAAAGACAAAAATAAACATAGCATTATTACGAAATCATGACTCACCCTGTACGAAAATTCCAACTTCCAATACTTCCATGAACATCCATATTGTTTATTAGCAAGTCCTCTAGTTGAGGAGACAGGATTATAGTGTTGACAAGAATTGCTCTGCAAAAGAGCGGGCACTCCACCTTGATTGTTTCAGGTATTAATTGTTTTGGTGCTTTTGGCTTAACGGGGGGGGGAAACTGGTTATCGGGGGGGGGGGAAATTTTCATACATTTTTATATAGCAAAAAATCAATAGGGGGACCCTATTGATTTTAATTTATTTTTTGACATACATTCTGAAAAAAATTCATAGGGTACCCCCTATGAATTTTTTGAAAAAATTTCGAAAAAAATTTCAAAAAAAATTTTTTTCCTATCATGATAACCTATGGTTATCATGATAACCATATGGTTATCATGATAACTTTGTGGGTTATCATGATAACCTCCCTTCGTTGAAAAGGTTATCATCGAGGTTATCATTGGAGGAGTTATCAAAGGTTATCATTGCACATCCCTACCGTACAACGTTTGATCGTTACCGTACATTTGATGAAACGCATGAAACAAAATTATACTAACAGAAAACATTTAGAAGCTTCGCGCAATGATTCCTATCTCTCTCCATTCGTCATCCGTTCTCGTCTCTACAGTAATTCTCCTTACCATTTTGCTATCCGCGACCAAATCCAGCAATGCTCTACCACCCAACTATGTCCCATATTTACCGCTATCTCTCGGAAACTTACCTGGAGCATCCTCAACCAACTCCAACATTAAAAAAGACGAACTTTTTGTAGCGCTCTCGGAAAACGCCTCCGACATCGATTATTGGCCAAAAGCATTGACTGCTAGAAATACAGCAAATCCTACTCCCGAGCAAACGACTCCTCTCTCACCTGCAAGTCCCATCACACTCAGATTTCGGTCTCATACACACAGACGTAAGCACAAGCTGAAACACTTCGGGAAATCCATAGTACCTTCAGGGCTTGTAAAGCCCAAATGGACAACCAAGAAAGTAACTGTCACAACAGAAATTCAAAGAACGACGAAACTTCCACGGAGCAAAAATCCTCTGTGTTACTTTACAGCCATATCTTGCGACACAAAATATGGTCGATAGTCAACTCTAGGCTGGTCTTGATTAAGCTTTTAAATGTAAATTTGGCTTTGGTTAGACATTTCGTTTTGTGAATTAATTGTAAACAAAGCTTTCAGACTGATAACATGCAGGCCCGAACCCAGAAAAAAATTTCGGGAGGGGTTGTGATTTCGGGGGGGGGGGGGTTGAGATGTGGAAAGAAACTCATTTTAGGGGTTCTCATTTTTCAAAATTTCTCGAAAATTTTTAAAACCATAGGGGGGACCCTATGGATATTTTTTTAGATTCCGAATTTCAGGGGGTTACAACCCCTAACCCCCTAGGGGAATGGGTAAAACCCCCCCCCGGTAAAAAACCCCCCGCTCGCCATTTTTGCCATAACTTTTTACTGGAACCTTCTAGAAGGATGAGTAATAGCTTAAATGGAAGCTAAGACTCTGGGCTACAAATCGGTATATTACTTGCCACATTTCGATACAAGATGCTCGAGATTTAATTATTTTTGTCTCAGAATTTCTACTTTTTTTGAAAATTCGAAAATTTGAGACAAAAATAATTAAATCTCGAGAATCTTGAATCGAGATGCGGCAAGTAATATACCGATTTGTAGCCCAGAGTCTTAGCTTCCATTTAAGCTATTACTCATCCTTCTAGTAGGTTCCAGTAAAAAGTTATGGCAAAAATGGCGAGCGGTGGGGGTTTTACCGGAGGGGTTTTACCTAGACTCACCCCCTAGTTACGGGCCTGATAACATGATATAGGGAGATTATACTTGGACTTTCTGTTCCGAAATTTTGGGCCCTGTAAATTCGCTTTGGGCATTTATTTAAGCATTATTAGTGCTAGGCTCAGGCTTCATGAGGACATAAGTTTAGGCTAAAGCTTAGACTTAAGATCCAATCTTAGGAATCCAAGTGTAGGTCCCATAAGATTTGAGGACAGAGTCTCTATAATTTGCATGCGAATTCCTTTTCCTGATGGCAACAATTGTAGAATACTGCATTTCCTCTTGAGTAAGCCTTGGATCTTATACGTTTCAACTCACCCCAGCAAAGATTACTACAAGGGGGTGGTCATACAACGGAGGGGATTTCTTCAGGATGAAATACTGTAGAATTATATTTTTATTGTCCTGGGGCCGATCTATATCAAGTGCTCAGATGCTCAGATCTGAGCATTCCCTAAGCGAAAAATGTCTGGCATTTCACAATTGCACAACGCGTCACTATTTTCTCTCTCACATCTCTCTTCTTATTTTGTGTTAGACACAGAATGCTCAGAAAATGAAAATGCTTTGTTAATTTCCTCAGACGTATTTTCGTCTGAGCATATGCTCAGACGATTTTCCAAAATTTATGAGAGAAACATTAAGTTCCTCACGTTGGGTAATTAAACCGAACACTCGTTGCTAGACGTCCGCCCTTTATGTTGTTTGTGGGTCGATTTGGTGCTATTGTGCGGCGCACCAAAAAGACTATTGCAGAACGAGAGCGCAGAGAAGATATGTGTCTGCCCGGTTATTTCCCACTACCGCTTCCTTTCCTTTCTTTTCCTTTCTAATCAGACAGACAAACACTTTGAGAGAGAGCACGCTATTTATGAGAGAGCCAGACATTTTTTGGTTAGAGATTCTGAGCATCTGAGCACTTGATAAGGATCGGCCCCAGTTTCATGTGCATAGTTCTGATTTTTTCTAAAACGAATTGTAATTTTCAAAAAAAAGTTTGGAATCATACTTTCGCAGTTTTCTTAATTTTAGCTGTATCAATTTGTTATTAATTTTATTGTCTTCATATTGTGTCCCTTCGTTGTGTCATTTGTATTGGAATAAAGTTGCATTGAAAAATTGTAACATAACACATTTTAATGCATCAGAGATCAAGTTTTTAGTCAACATAAAGTTTCTACGGCAAAGCTTTAAGTACATTTTTGAAAATTGTGTTTTGTTACCTTTTCGGCAAAATGTTTCCATTTTACTTTTTTGATCTTTGAATCTTTTGGGCTTAGACATTATTTTGAATTGTAATCATACAAATTATAATCATGCAAATCCCGAAAAAATTAAGATAGTCTACACGAAGTTTTCGCCTGCACAGCTTCAAGCACATTTTGAACAGATTGTGTTTTGTTACATTTTCAGACAAAATTTTTCATTTTATTTTTATGATCCTTGAACCTTTGTTGCTTGAAGCGTTATTTTGAACGTTAATCATAAATTTGTAAATGTCAAAACGGACATAATATAATCGCATTACTCGCATATTTTTGATTTGTACAAACATCAGTGTGGAATTTGTGCTGAAAGGCAACGCAATTTATGGTAACATAATTTTTGTGAATGAGCAAAGTCATGTTTTGGGATCTCGCAACGACATTCGTAGTAAATATTCACCTGCATTTGCGTCAAACAAGGAAAAAGAAATGCCACTCCATTTATGGCATTACTCAGACCATACAAAGCAGGTTTTATGTTTCGGAGTGTTCCACATAAACTATTCCTACGTTTTGAATGAATCACCACAATTGTAAATATAATCCCGTGCGAAGACAAGCTTAGCCAAAGGAAAAACTTTAATTTTTCATAAGCCGATTTTGACGCTTTTCTTATATTTTTGATTGCTGAATCACCGACCAATAATTGTGACTACAATGCTAGTCGAAGACACAATTTTTGCTATAAAACAACAATTTGATCTTGGACTTTATCCTTAATCTCTCCTCTTTGCGCGAGCAATTGTGTTTACAGCGGGCAAAATGTCTTATGGAGATAATCCCGAGATTTATATCCCTGTACGTTTTTATTAGAAATGTGACACATTGCTCACTTCAGTCCAAATTTAATGAGTTTTTAAGCACTGCTCTGTTGGGACACCGTTTGAAATTTGCCAATTCTTAGAAAATATGGACTGTTTTCGGTTGAATCATTTTATGCCTCTTGACTAATAAAGTAAATGAATAATCTGAGCTCTATAACATGTGCTCCTTTCACAAGGCCAGTGGAAATCCTGCTGCGGATCTGGGCCTTTCGGTCAACCTGATATGGGCTTCCCGGGACTTGGGGGAATCGACGCAGCATGGTCGACTTCCGAGGGGAAACACCCGTCTTTTTTTTAGATCGTCTATATTTTGTCTATAAAAGTGACATGACATGACCCCATATCACCTTACATGACATCACGTGATGTCATGTAAGGTGACATGACCCCATGTCACCTTACATGCCCCGCCCCGCAGGGGCGGGGCAGGATGCATGCCGCGGCGGCGAAGCCGCCGCGGCTTGCCCCGGGTTTTTGGGCGGGGGCCGGAGGCCGCCGCCCAAAAACCCGGAACCCAGTGAACTCTGTATAGAAAAAAGCATACTGATATGGGGCTGTATCGTTTTATAGACTTCTCGGGGCGAGCGAGGATTCGTCGAGCGAGCCTCCATCCCGCCCGAAGGGCGGGATTACCCCCGGCGCCCCTGTTATATGCGTACTGATACAGGTTGCGGCGCCGAAGGCGCCGCCTAGCGAGGGGGGGGGCGCCGCGAAGCGGCGCCCCACCCGGAGCTAGTCGTGCTACAAAACGGTGTCAGCTAAGTGACGTGGTAAATATCCTTAGATATCCTATATATGGATCTTAAAAGACACGATATATACCGTATTATCTCTAATAGTACCCCGGGGTTTAATTATTTCAATACCTCTCTAAGGGGTCCAGTATAGAGTCTCTCTCAGTTTTACACACTATTTCTCTTTCTGTAGGCCATCGAATATAGAGGGGCTCAATTAGAGGAAATACGGTATACTTTTTCCTAGCATCACAGACTGAGATCCTAGGATTGCAAGGATGGTCATTACATGGATGGTACAATCTGTCGCCAGAGAAAACTCAAAAGACTATGAGTTCCAAACTGAGAAGGTATATGAAAAAATTGACACGAGAGAGAATCCGAAAATCTGTCATAGCGATGGATTTTATTTCTAGTAGTTCCTTCGCAGAATCAGTATTGTCCAAGTATCGAGAAAAACTTTCTTGTCTGCAACCAGTGGCTGTAAATGCCCATTTTGAGAAAGCCAATCTTGTTGTTCGATAGATCCCGAACATTACCCTTAATATTTTGTGTTTGCGCAAGCACTTATGCTTATCGTGAGCAAATTATCCGTCGGGGATAATCCCGAGATTTGTACCGTTATGTGATTTTATATGCACATATAATTGTGACGCATTGCTCACTCCAATCCCTATTTAATGCGCTTTCATAAGCTATACCATTGTGCCAAACAACAATCTGATACAGGATTTTATAAATTAATATACTGTTATCTATCGCTACGGGACTGTCGACTGTTTGAACTTTTCCGCATCTCCAATAATCCAGGAATAGGCCCCCAAAACTTTTCTGTGTATGTCAAAGGCCGGACTTGGAATCTGCCGTATTTTCTCTAATATAAGCCCCCTATAATAGAAGCCCCCTAGAGAAAGAGAAATAGTGTGTAAAATTTTCAATAATTACTTCCAGGAACTTACGCAGAATGGTTTCCGTTACTCTATTCCGACACTCCACAGGTTCATCAATAATCAGAACGATTTCTGCGATCCTACTTCTTCTAGTATTGACCAAGTCTAGCGACGCTTTATTCCCCGGAGGTCCCAGATATCTTCGCCATTTTCGACATTCCTCCAGAAATTGGGCGGAGAACAGACCAGGAGCACCGTTTTTGGACACCCTGGAACAAAAGTCTCAGAAACCAGCAGAAATCATAGTTCATTTCAGCTTGAACCTGGATCCGATCGAAGGAATGCCTCTGGAAATTCCGAAGCCTAGCAAGGAATTCACTCAAAAGCCACACTTTCTAACGACGAATGTCTTCAGACTTCGGCCCGGAACACATAGACGGAAACACTTACCAAAACAGCTCGGCCGGACCCTCCCACAGGCTGTGTCGACAACCGAAACTCCAGTCCAAATAAGGAAGAAACTACCAAAAAGTAAAAATCCGCTCTGTTATTTTACGGCCATTCCTTGTATGGATAGAAGGTAGAATTGGATGTATGTTTCTTGTTTTTCAGGATTTTGTTCGGATTTTGTGATAGAATTTTTTTAAATCGCGGTCTATGTGAATAAATACTTTTTGTCTCGCTTCAACTTTGATTTTATCCGTTTTCGGCCAACATATTTTACATCTTCGAGTCTTGGTTTTTGCATTGCCAAGTAACATTACAGTAATATCTGTTCTTAGTATCTTGTTCCTAGTTTTCGTTGAGAAACAACGAATTCTTATAAATTACGCTAATTTTGGTCCAAATCTTTTCCTCTAAACCCGGCTTTGGTACTCAAGGATGTTTACACTGTAAACTTTACAGTCGATATTGATGTTGCATTTGATATGAAGTTTGTTTTCAAGTTTATTTTCACATGGGGTATACGGCATAGCGCACCCAGGGGGGGGGTACCGGGGGTACGTACCAGGGCTGCAACCGGTCGGACAAAAAGCCGGGCCGGATACCGGATAGTGTGAAAAAGCCGGGCCGGATACCGGATACCGGATAGTGTGAAAAAGCCGGGCCGGATACCGGATAGTGCAAAAACACCGGATAACCGGATACCGATTAACCGGATACCGGATATTAACTTTTTTTCAATGTTTGGCGCCAAATTTGAAAAATTTTTTTCCAATTTTGGCGCTAATTTGCAGAAAGTTTACCTAAATGCGTGCTTTTTGTTTCCTTTTTATTATAAATATGCGAAGTTAGAATAAATCTTATAAAACTCAAATATATAGACATCTTTTAGCAACATTTTTTTGCTATTTTTTTTACAAAATATGAGCAATTTTTTCTCTTTTATAGCACTATTGTGTACTAATTTTGCATTTTTACATCTTTTGGCCATATTTTACAAAGTGCAAATTCCAATGATAATTGCAAACAGAGCTGCACGCAATCTTCTAGTCAAATTTTCTATGAAAAATGGGCGAGAATTTTCGCCTGCGGCGCTGACTGCATTCTTAGGGGTGCTTAATTTTTTGGCCTGCAACC
>JAKKPZ010000493.1:0-30899 GCA_022814885.1 Ditylenchus destructor | reverse complement strand
ACACATTTTCACGTTTTTGGGGTTCTTTTTTGTAAATTTGAAGGCTCGATTGTGTCGACCATTACTGAAGTAACTTATTAAATATGCTATGCTTTTGTTTTGCAGGAATGTGAAACTCTGGAAGTAACACAGCCAATTCCGTCAATTGTGTTGGAGTTCAAATTGCATTGTAATACAATTTTGTTGCAATTTTACGAGTCAAGTTTGGTCCGTCAAGACGATCCGCTTCTCTATGACAAACGCTGTGACAGTTGCGAATCGAGACCTATGAACGACCGATCAAGTCGGATGGAAGCCGGAAAATGATCGCGCAAGTCAGGAGCTGTTTTGCACGCGATTGTTTATTCGGTGTTTCTATGGCTTATGTGAAATTTGAATAGAGACGCGGCTTCTCGAGTAAAATGAAACTGATTTTAATGACGCTTTGAAGTGAGATGTCGAATACATTGTTCCAATATTTGTACTTTGTTGATAAACTTTTCTTGATTGCATACTCGATTACAATCTTCCAATCAGTTCGGAGTATTGATTCCAATTTTTCCCAAGTATAAGTTTTACTTTTGTTCATAGCTGTCCTTTAACTCTAGTTGAAAAAATTTTTTCTTAAAAAGGCTTAAAATGCTGGAATAGGGATTTTTGAGTGGATAGAATTGGAATTTGAGCTCCGTTTTTGGCCTCCAGCTCATGCTTAAGCTTTAACTTAAGCTTGAAAATTTTAGGCTTAAGCATGATCTTGAGATCTTGATGAGTCTTGCCAGCAGTTTTTCCAGACCGCGGGCCTTTGGCTCATGTGATGAGCGACTAGTTTTTTTAATTTTTGAAAAAGGTGCGTTTTTAAGAAAAATCCGTCAAAATTTGGCACATTTTTGCCACCGCGGTCGATAAGGGAAAAATCGCCAAATTTTGACGTATTAAATTAAAAAAATCTTGGTGACTAAATCGATCCTGAAACGGCAGAATTAGTGGTCAAAAATATGCCCAACATAGGTCGAAATAGTCGAACTCGTAAAACCCATTCCATAATAGAATGGGTGAACCATGTATCAAACATGGATACATATTTTAGCCGAAGATGTTGGGACGGAGATGGTCCTTATAGTGTGGATGGGTCGGTTTAGTGATGGTGTGCAGGACCGCTGTGAGATCGCTGCAGAGAATGCATTGACGAGAAGTAAAATTGGAGGAAATAATTTCGCGCAATTTGGCATTTTGTATCGTTTTCAAATTCCTTCTCTTGCAACTATTTTCAATGCAGACAATTGGAAGTTTTCATAGATAATCTATTTCTTCTTTTAAGGATTTCTATAAACTTTTTTGAGGGATTTTTATGACCTTTTCTAAATGTTTGCTCTGTGTTTTAAAGCATTTCTAATTTTCCATTCACCACGAAAAGACCGTTGATTAGAGCAGAGCATTATAACTAGGGATCGGAATTTTACACCGAGTCCGAGTCCGAGCGATTCCGAGTCCGGACTCGGACTCGGTAGGGTTCCAATATCAGTTGACGAGTCCGAGTCCGGAGTCCGTTTGAATTTTATTTTTCCCGCCAATTTTTTTTGTTGTCAAAAACTTGTGTTTTTACTGTTTTTCACTAGTATTTCGTATTTTTACTATAAATAGACAAAATTTAGACTGTTTGGTCTATTTTTTAGCGATTTTTTAGATTTTTGAAGAAATTTTACATGCAAATTCAAATTTTACCTGTATTTTTCCAAAAATTTTTAATATGAATATAACCGGTTTAGGTCGACTATTTAGCTCCTGAATAAGCGTTATAGATGGGTGCCATATTTGTACTTTTTCGGCAATTTTTCTAACAAAATTTCTATGAAAAATAGGCGCATCTAAAATTTCGCCGGGATAAAATCGCGCCGCAGGCGAAAAAAATTTGAAAAATGTACGATATAAGAGAAAAATCAAAGAAAAAATAGCGACGCAGGCGAAAATTTTGAAAAAATGTGTGAGGTTAGAGAAAATTTTCTTTCAAAATTTTCAATGTTCAGGCAAAAGTTTCAAAATTTTTTCCTCGGCCGCGCCCTGTCGGGCACAGCCGAGGGCATTCTTAGGGGGTGCATAAAGATTGCGGAATGCTTGCTGTAGCTCTGCTATACCATATATATTTGGTCGCATTAAAAAAGTGAGCAGAAAATTATGAAGACAAATAAATAGGCATGGAAATCCGTAGGCCGAAATTTTGGGAAAAATGGCCACTTATAATGAAAAATGGAAGAAAAAAGAGCGCCGCAGGCGAAAATTTTTAGAAAAATAAGGCTGTCTGCAAAAAAAGGACATTGAAAATTTTGTATATTCTTCAAAAAAGTTCAAAAATTTCGCTCGGCCGCGCCCAATGGGCACGGCCGAAAATAACCAAGTCCGTCGGACTCGGACCCCCTTTTACCGAGTCCGAGTCCGGACTCGGACTCGTCAGATTTCCATTCACACCGAGTCCGTTTTGGACTCGGGCTCGGACTCGGAAAGACTCGGACTCGGTTTTCGAGAGTCTCGAAGTTGCCAAAGATGTGAAATTCTAAGTCCCGGCTCAATACTAAACCCCTATATTTTGGACAATACAGAGAAATTCTGTTTATACATTCTGATTGAGCATCCAAAGTTACATACAAATATACAATTTTGTTTCGCAGGGTAAAAGGAGGCTGGGGAAAAAAGGAGGCTATATTTTTATTTTTATCGTAATATGATCCCGGCCTAAAAGTGGATATTTGTATGTAACTTTGAATGCTTAATCAGAATATGTAAGCAGAATTTCTCTGTATTGTCCAAAATATATGGGTTTAGTATTGAGCCGGGACTTAGAATTTCACGATTCCTCAATAATGCCCGAAGGCATAACTTTGAGAGATCGTCCCGAATTCTGAAAAT
The DNA here is from genome assembly GCA_022814885.1 of Ditylenchus destructor. Lineage (NCBI taxonomy): Eukaryota > Metazoa > Nematoda > Chromadorea > Rhabditida > Anguinidae > Ditylenchus > Ditylenchus destructor. The sequence continues at coordinate 28,019 of JAKKPZ010000493.1, read as the reverse complement.
TCCTTCGATTTCGTGATCAGCGAGTCCGAAAACCCCTAAAAACACGTTTTGCGGCGAAAATAAAAATTTTGAATTTTTGGATCCATAGGGGGTATCATGGTTTTTTGACAACTTTGCGCCAGCGACGCAGAGGATTTGTATGGTAAGCATGAGAAAAAGAGTGTTTTTGATGGGTAAGAAAATAAGAGTATGGTAAATTGTCATTGGATACTTTAATTTGAATAATTAATTCACTCATTTGGCTGAAACACAATGTTCGAACAAGAAGTTCACACTACTTGTGCTTGTGCTTCACACTACCTTCAATTACAATTATGAAAATCGAAATCTCAATCTAAACTCGATCGTCTCTGAATTTATCCTCTTGGATGGACCAATTTGTACCCGTGGTCGCATAAAACTGGATTGATTACCACATATTGGCATATTTGTTCGAAATTTGATGAAGGTAATTTCAATCCTAATCAAAGGGAAAGAAATTAGTAAGAAAGTTTTGAGCCAAACCAACGTTTGATTTGGCTCAATTTTGGCATTTTGTATTGCTCCCAAATTTCTTCCATCGTAATTGTTTGCGAGCAATAGAAATATCTGGAAGTGGTCGAACATATTTTGTGTCTTTGTCCTTAAGAAATAAGGATCTGATGAAGAATGTGTCATGTTGATGTTATTTCTTGTGCTTGTGCACAAGGTCTATGTTTCCCTAAATGTACCTAAATTTTACGTAATGTACATTTTTAGGGGTGCTTATTTCTGCGTGTCAGTCCAACTTTTTTGAGAAATCCGTTCTTACCTGTGCTAATACTCTGTCCGAACCCTATCCATAGAAGTATGGAGCGGCCGATGGCCCCGACATGACTCCCATAGGGAGTCACAAACCGCTAGTTTAGACAATAATGGAGCCTGTCCTTAAAACATTAGTCTATTGATAGATTTCTAATTTCTTTTTAAAACTACTCTGGCTTTTTTACAACATATGATCTTCTCTAAATATTTGTAGTTATTTTTAAGCATTTTTAATTTTCAGACGCAAATTATGGATCGTAGAAGAGTAGCCAAGAAACCCAGAAGGCGTCGAAAGAAGAATATGGACATCGCTCAGCAATCGAAAGAACCTGTGTACTTTCCAAAGTAAGTGCTTTTCTTATACTTACAAACTAATTTTGGTACCTAATCATTTTTATACCCAAACTGAGCGAGAAAATATTTCAGAAACGGTTTTCTAATTTTTTAACTTTCCTTTTCAGTGATACAATCGTGATTCGTATTTTTTGGTCTCTTGTTTTATTTAACGGTTCTGCGATGTGAGGTGCTGAGTTTTCTTTCTTCCCAAACTCAGTTTTCTTCAAACTTAGAAAATATTTCAGAAACGGTTTTCAGATTTCTAACTTTCCATTTCAGTGATACAATCCTCGAAGCAGCAAAGTTCTTGACCTATGAGAAATGGTCTCAATTGCGATTTCTGTGCCAACGAGTCAATCAACTCATCCAAAGCAATCAATCAAAGCTGCAGGCATTTGAAGTGAGGAGTCTTAGTATGGAAAAAGTAAGTTTGGTCTTCCGAAAACCGAGGTGAAGAGCCTTGAAATGTCAGATGTAAGTCTGAGTTTTCCGGAAATAACCTAGATCAAAATTTCTGACCCCGCTTGGAATTCATTAGGACCTCTTTAAAATGATCTGAACATTTCTGTAATCCTAGACCATTCAGAATACTTCATCAATCAATTTTCGTCGGATTTTCCAAACCCGATGAAAAGATAAAACTAAATTTATTTCAGGTTTTGTGCAAAAGCAACTCCATAATCAGCTTCAATCGGGGAATTCAATCCCCCGTCGCTATGAGAAAATGGTTTCAGGATCGTGGCTATTCGTGTGATGAAACGACTGACATACCTTTGGAAAAAGTTTTCGCAGGTCTGAACCTCTATGAACAATTCAATCCTAATCCAGGAGTGCGCGTTGATGTTCGAGCGTACTTTGATGAACCCACAGAGAAAAGTATGCCATTGACTAGAGGCCAAGCAAAGCGAACTGGAAAAGCTCACAAAAAGAACCGTTATCTTCCAAATGCTGCGCGTTCAGAACTGCAAAAAGTTTTCAGCGCCAAATTCAATCACATGTACGATTTTTATGGGCCGATTTTGTCACATTTCTTCCGATTGCTTCATCATCCGACTGCGTATTTCCGGTAAAGCTGTCATTTTTGATGTTTAATATTTGAAAGTATTAGTATTTAAAATTCTTGTTATAGTGAAGTGTCGATGTTTCCTCCAATGACTGACAAATTTTGCGACATGTTGTCACACAGCCGAATAAGATGTGACAAATTCACCTTGATGAATTTCGATTGCAGGTATGTGACGTTGGGCATTTCTTAGTATATTTGGACCCAGAAATGCCATACATAGGCCTGAAAATCTCGCCACAAATCTGATCAAACAAATGTTTGATTAGATTTGTGGCGAGATTTCCATCAGAATCATCCATCAGATTTTTGTGCAATTCTTAATGTCCATTTCTGGAGTTTTTTCACTATTTGAGTCATAAGTATGACATTGATGAGTCTATCCCAACTTTTTACATACCAGGTGGCGACATAATTTCGCGGAATTTTATATATGCATTTAAATTGGCGCCATTTCAGTTTAGCCCCTTTATAAGGGGGCTAGATCAAATCTGATATTGCCAACCCCTTCTAAAATACGATTTTAAGATAGGATTAGCAATATCAGATTTGATCTAGCCCCCTTCTAAATGGCCTAAACTGAAATGGCGCCAATTTAAACGCATAAATAAATTTCCGCGAAATTATGTCGCCATCTGGTAGTTTCTTATCGTTTTTACAGATTTTTAAAAGGCGGGAGCAAATCCAATGAAAATAATTATCATCATTTTTTCATCACACAGCAGAATCGTCCCTTGATTGTGAGGCTAGCTTTAGATTATTTAAAATTTCAACAATTGTTTTCCAACTATGTTATTTTCTCTCTAAAACGTCAATTTTAGTCTGGAACATTCGTTGAAATGGCTGAAGGACAATGTTCGAGCACAACAGATCATTCTATCCTTCAGTTACAGTGACAAAATTCCATATCTGGGAGACTTAAAACGGTTATTTTTTAAGGAGAAATTGGTCAAAACGTAAAAAAAGATGGCCCTACAAAACTCACCTCTTGGATTGGAGGATTTGCGAATGATCATATTCAAATCCGAATATGGGATCAGGGTTTTAATTTTAGCTATAAGCTCTATTCCTAACGGACCTTCATGTTTATCCGGAATGATGGAATTGAAGTCTATCCTATGATTCAGACTGGATATGGAACCCCGGGATACTTGGGCTTAAATGGTGTTGTTTTCATATGGTAATGGGTCAAAATGTAAGCGACTACACAACGCGGCTACAATAAAATTTTAGTCGGACTATGTGAATTTTGGAAGGTAGGAATAGTCTTCCTGTTGGTAACTTACGGCTAGTTGGCAACCCGATGAAATTAGGTTTTTACTTATAATGGCCATAACTTAGCTTAGACTTAAGCTTGCGCTTTAAGTTATAGCTCAAAATGTTCCTAGGCGTTAGGCCAACAACCTAGGCTTAGGTTTAGACTTAAGAGGGACTTATAGTTAGGCTTAAGCGTAACCTCGAACTTAGGCAAAACCCTGTGCACCCTGAGGTGATGATATAAACATCTTGTTATCGAGGGAAGGCCGCGTCGTTGACATTGCTTAATGTCTGAAGTAACACATGAAAGTTTTATGGATTCAAACACAAATTGCGCAGCCTTTAAAGCGTATCATTAAAAATATGGGATACAGTGCGGGCTTAAAACGGTTACTTTTTTCTGGAGAACCACACGAAATTGATGAGTCTATCCCAACTTTTTACATAGTTTTCAATTGTTTTTACAGATTTTTAAAAGGCGGTAGCAAATCCAATGAAAATAATTGTCATCATTTTTTCATCACACATCAGAATATCCCTTGATTGTGAGGCTAGCTTTAGATTATTTTAAATTTGAACAATTGTTTTCCAACTACAGTCGACTCTCGATATACCGCACACACGATAAGCCGCACTTTCGATTTACTGCACAAATCTGGCTGGAACGGATTTTTTTCATACAAAATTCTCTCGATATACCGCATTTTGTGCGGTTAAACTCGATATACCGCACAGGTTTTTGAGAAACCAAAGTGAAATTTTCTATGTAAAATTTTTCGTTTATTCGCACAAAGAAAAATGGTACTGTTTTTGGCGCAAATTTGAATTTTTATACAAAATTTTCCTGTTTTTTATCAAATTTTTCAAAATTTTTGCCATATTAGGTAAAAATTTTGCAAAAATCGGTCAAAATTTAGTAAAAAATCAAAATTTTATGAGCGGGAATTCAAATTTTATTTTTTATTTTGAAAAAATGACAAAAAATATAGGAAATTTCGTTTATCCGCACAACTTTGCAAGGGAAGGATTTTTTGCATACAAAATTCTCTCGATATACCGCACACCCGATTAACCGCACTTTCGATATACCGCACAAAATCGCGAGACCCGATGTGTGCGGTATATCGAGAGTCGTCTGTATGTTATTTTCTCTCTAAAACGTCAATTTTAGTCTGGCACATTCGTTGAAATGGTTGAAAGACAATGTTCGCGCACAAAAGATTATCCTCTCCTTCAATTACGATCACGCATTTCCAAATCCCGATCTTCACTCGCTTCTCTTGGATTTTGTATTCCAGGATGCATCAATTAGCGTTATATTAAAACATAGTAAAGTTCAGTAAAATTAACGGACCGGAAATCCATAGAGTATGAAGCAGGTTTTACAGAGAAAATTTTGTTAGTTTTGTGAATTTGCTTTGTTGTGATAAGATCATTGATTTGAATAAATACAGAAACAGTCAACAAAGAGTTTATTGTTAAGAGTAAGTTGATTTAAAGGTAAAAGAACATGAATAGTCGGGATTTCGGTTCCATCTTAATCCCAACCCATGCCGCGCTATGCAGATTAATGCGCCTTCCTAAATATTGCCATGATAAGTCAAATTTCCTTATGTTTTTGTTTTGTATTATTTGTTTCTCATGTTAGTGCGAATTTATTAGCCTTTGAGAATAAATCATTCATTCATTCATGCAATTTTATTAGCATTGTTTGTTCCTTACATATTTGTTTACAATTCCTTTACTTTATTGAGATAAGATCAATGATTTTAATAAATTAAAATACAGGATCCGACATAAAAGCGTGGATTTACTTGAACCAATCAAACTGTTACGGATTGAGGATACTGATTGAGGAACAACAAACATAAAAACAGCAGAGAAAATGTGGAATGTGTATTATGGTTAACTTAATTTAAATTTAAGCCTAAGATAAGTCTATGCAAAATTGATTACATATTTTTTACAGCTTCTTTAAATTATTGAGATAAGAGCATAGTTTTAAATAAATGCATAATCAGACACCAATTTATTATTTGAAAGATTTATTAATTGACGTAAATGGAACAAAAAAACTTTCGACCGCAGAAGAACAGCAAACATCATAAAGAGAAGAGAAAATGTGGAATGTAACTTGAGACCAAGTCCAAGATAAAACTGTACCTGTGACGTCAAAAGGCTTGAAAAAATACAAATATAGCAAGGTTCCAACGCATTTCTACAAAACTAATATGGCTAAACTTAAAAATTGTATTAATGTTTCTAAAGTCTACTCGACAACTTAAATTGTTTTAAATGAAAAAGAACAGACATAGTCAGTATCAAATCTGCATATTGGAGTATTATTATATTCGAATTCGATCGTGAGTCGCCGCTTATCTTCCGGATTTCTAGGATGAACAATTACCATGGGCTTTACGAGCAAATCAGGGCATATTTCTTTAGAATTCGGCCATATGTACTCCAGTATTGACCGGCCTTGACGCTCCAACTCCCTTAGTTCATTTATTATACGGATCCTCGCATATACAGTCATATTCATTAGTGGATATTGGGTCGTGCCGGGTTATGCTATATAGGGTACTGCTATAATAAGCTCGAGGTCGGGTCGTGCCGACTAGCTTCACGACAATGTGCTCAGGCCAGTCGTCCTTTCGGGATTGCTTGAACTTCTAAATTATAGGACGAATTTAGTCATTTGTTCAGTAAACTAATTGAAGTAATTTCCGCACATGGAATTAAATGGAAATTGGTCCTTCAGCGAAGTTCCTGCAAGGTTGTTGAACTGCCAATGAGCGAGGAAGTAGAAAGCAATGAAAAACATACAAGGAGGAAAATGCACAAAAACACAAAGAAAAAGAGTCAAACCATCGCTGCGGGACCAATTTCCATTTAATTCCAAGTACGGGAAGTTTCTTTAATTAGTGTAAACTCATTGTAATTAATCACCAATGTTCAAATTTTATCAATCATCAATTTTTACAATCGAATGTTTTTCACAGAATTATAATAGGCTGAATATATTAGGTTGGAAACAAAGTTTTGAGACTCGAGGCAGGGTTTTTACCGAAAAATCGAGGGTCCGGAAATTTTGCCGATTTCACCTATATAGGGGTTTTTCGATGCGCGGAATCAGAATTTGAGGTTATTTTTGACGTGGGTGACATTCCGAATCTGCAATTGGTTTTTTGTATCACTACAAAAATGGGCATTTTTGGGCCATTTTTGACCAAAAATGGCCATTTTTTGAAGAAAATAGCGGTATTCCCAATTTTCGTGGCGGGACCACCTAAATTCTGATCGGCAAAATTTCCGGACCCTCGATTTTTCCGTAAAAAACCCTGCCTCGAGTCTCAAAACTTTGTTTCCAACCTAATAACACAGTTAGAGATACTTAGGAAACTCACCTCAATGAATTGTCCAGGGAAGTTGTGTTGAAAATGGCATGTTACCTCTAATTTTTGAACCGGTGCGCGGCTTGCAATTCGTGAGCAGTGCGCAGGTTTGCGTGATTGACGTATAGTTGGACGTATAAAGTCGACTCTACAATGGTCAACCAATGTCATGAATCGACCATCCTGGAATCACAAAATTAGCTTCTAATGTCTCGGGCATAGGAATGGAAAGCAAAAATGCGGGGCTACAATAGTGTAATCTAGAAAGGATTTTTATTATTTTCCGAGTTCTCAGAAAAACTTCGTGGTTAGAGGCTCGGAGGATATTTTCTGTGGCGATGTTATTGCAGGAAATTTGAATTCTCGCAAAGAAAATCATATAAGTTTTATAGCTTTTTGCGCGTTTGTTCGAAAATAAATATCAAGATCCAAACGGGCATAACTTAATTTTGGATCTAAAAATCATAACTTTGGATCTAATTTGTGGATCTAATTTATTTGGACCTTTTCCTGGCTATTTTCGGCCGGGATTTTGTACCCTTTATAGGTTTTCGACTATGCTGAATCCGAATTTGAAATTAGTTTTGACCTAGGGCCGACCCTAAGGGTCGAAATGACTACCCTTTTTGGTAAACAAAAATGATCCAAAAACGCTCTTTTTTGACGCGATACGTGAAAAATAATTGCAGATTCTAAATCAGCGCATCGAATTACCCATAAAAACACTCATTGCAAAAAAATTTGACACATTTTCAAAAAATCGATTTTTCAGTTTTCGGACCATATGGGGGACCACATGGATTTTAAAAAAATTATTTTCCAAAAAATTAACCCTAGGTCAAGACTAATTTAAAATTCGTATTCAGCAGGGTCGAAAACCTATAAAGGGTACAAATTTTGTACCCTTTATAGGTTTTCGGCCGGGATTTTGTACTACAAAATCCCGGCCGAAAATAGCCAGGAACAGGTCGAAATTAATTAGATTCAAAATTAAGACTTTTAGATCCAAAATTAAGTTATGCCCGATCCAAACTCACTCTATTCACATCACTGCGGTGCTTGGATGGCGAGAATGAGGCTTTCATTAGTTGAGCTTGAGGATTTTTGCCGTTTACTATATTTTTTCTTCCCGAACGATCTATGCCTAAAATGGTATAGTTGCGCTGGATTTGGCCTTTTACCAGTTCTTTGATCAAACACATCTCGCCAGGAGCTTCCACGTACGTCAGACTAAGAGAAACAGCTGAATTCCGCATATGGGAGCCTAGAAAGGAGAATAGCGCCTTGTGTCGTCCAAATGTCGGGCAAATCACTTGGTTCTTTGGATGGCTATATTCAAGCTTCTTGTACACAGAAAAATGGTTGAGAGAAAAGTTGGGTAGCCCTGGAAATCAAGTAAATCAAAACATACAGAGGTGAAAAATATAAGTAATTACATGTTTCAATGGGATGAATTGCTTCGGTACACTCAATGCGAACATCTGTACTCTGAAACAGTAACTTTTCACGATTGGGTTTAAACTTTTTAATAATTTGATAAAAAAATGTGATTTTTTAACCTAATTTTTACCAATTTTTACACATTTTGCAAACATTTAAAAAAGGTTGAATTTTTTTGGGTGGGAATTCAAATTTTGGAAAATGATCAAAAAATGGGCTAAAAAGCTGAAAATTACGCGCCGCTGAAAGGCGGCGCGAAATTTTTCAACCTTCACCGGAGGGGGTTGTAATATAAGCGCTCCACTCCCAATAAGGGCCGCCTAGAAGGACATTGAAAAATAAGCGCCCCGGGGCCCTTATTCGAAAAATACGGTATCCTGGCTGTAGTTATACTGGCTATCCAAGATGTAGCCTAGAGACTAAGCTTTAACTTGAGATCATTTGGAAAACGTATTCTGACTTGGATAGGTAATTCTTACCTATCCATTTACCTTTCGGGTCCCTCTAAGTTGATAGGTGAATTTCCGTCTTCCGCCCCCAGCAGAATAACCAACTTTTTGGGGGTCCCGGACCCAAAACTCGCGAGAACCCCCCCCAAAACCCATGATTTTAGGGGGGGGGGGGTTATCAATGTCAGATTTGAAGTTGACATACGTGAAACGTGACATCCGTGTGTCACGTAAAAGGGCAACTTTCCAGTAGCCGCTCGGTTCCGGGCGTGTGATACGTCAATCGCTTCCTCTCGACGAGCCAATGTGCGAAATGGATACCGGTCTTCGACGAAAACATTTCTGCGCATCGTAACCGGGATTTAGTGTTGTCTTCTCCGGAAATCCGGAAAATCCTGGACGGCCGTGGGCTCCGCCATGCGGCGAAGCCGCTGGGTGGTCCTATGGAATTTTTATTCTCTTTTGATAACATTTTCACAATCTTTGTCAAAAATTTTTAGCCAAAGCAAGGTTATTACGGGAAAATGGTCGAATTTTGCCTCCTCAGAGCTTCGCTATGAGAAAATATTTCCTGAACGATGAGGAACACGGATATATGCTCAAACGAGTAGCTAAACAATCAAGCCAGCCAAACCCCGCTCGAGTCCGACACAAAAACGTTCAAAATCCGGTTTTCCGGTTATTAAGCCTCTGAATCGGTATTCTGAGGGTTTTTTAGTGTGAGTAAAAAATTTTCCGGTTTTCCGGAATCCCGGATCCGGGAATCCCGAAAAATGCATTTTCGGTTTCAAAGCAACCGGGAAGCTGAAAATTGGAGGTTAGGGGTTTTCGAGGGTCCTGATTCCAAATCCGGGGTCAGATTTCGGGTTCTTACTTCGTAATCCTGCTTACCCTTCAAGAAGTGCGGGTAATTAAAGCAATCATTTATTTTGCGATACGTGAGTGGGAATTTCCCGTAATATCTTGTAAGGATATGCGATGTAGCTTGTATATACCTCTTTGACATATTTCAGGCTGCTCTCTTCAGGAGGATGAATAAAAAGTACGAGTATGATAGTCGGCGTTGTGAAGAATATTTGTATAAATGCCAGTAAAATAAGGACAGGCTTGTTTTTTAGTAAATGCGTCTTATTGTAAATGGCCGCCAATCTATACAACATAGTAAAATTGAGTGAAAGTCCACACATTCCCAAAAGTTGGCTCAAGGATACCTGAAATTTAAGAAAATAAGAATCCAATGCAACAGAAGTATAATTTTTAAATGGTTTACCCAGCCAATAACGGTAGCCATCGGACCCAAAGGTTTGAGCAGGCCGGTGGCGCAACCGCCCAATATCCAAGGAAGCGTTGTAACGGGAAGGAAGAAAAGAGTGATGAAAATATCCAAAGCAAAGCAACAAGTCTGAAAGTGAAAGCAGAATACATACCTGAAAATGATTAGATTGAAATTACTTACCGCAGCGTTGATTAAGAACCACTTGTAAGTTTTCATACTATCCGGCGTTTTTCGCAGTATAATAAAAATGACAACGGCGGTGACCACAGAATTTAACACTGAGTTTATATGCATGCAATTTTGATAGACGCTGAAATTACCGATTAAACATCCACAATAATCGTGCATTAAAGCGAAGAGCTCGGAATAGATTTGAGTAGTCGGAAAATGCTTGGATTTTGGAATTACCTTGATCGTTTTTTAAATTTTTGTGTAACATTCGGTTTTGAAAAGAACTGAAAATACAATGCCTTTAGAGATGTTTGCCTAAACTTTGATTATTTTTAGAAGAAATCAAGAAACAGGCTAAACTTTTAAATCCAATATAAAATGGTTTCAAGTCACAAAGACATCTAACTCGAAAGTTGCTGGATCTTTCGTCTGCGAAAATTTTATATAAAAAGGTAATCAAGTGAAGATAATTACATGCTTGTTCATCTGGAATTTTCACGCGTGATCGAGAAACCCGAGAATTTGACGATGAGGCAAGATCGCAACAGTTTTAGCGTCTCACTCAAATGTGTCAGATTGTAATTTTAAGTCATTCAATGGGTGATTTTTTGAATGACATCACTTGCGATAGTTTTGCTTGAATGTGTAAACTATCGGATAGTTGCAAACTATCCGATTGCAAAACTATCGATAGTTTTTTTTAGGTTTTGACATCACTGGTGAACGAGTTGAATGTGGTACGCGACAGTTCATCACCTGGACAATTCATCACCCGCGACAATTCATCACCTGCGACAATTCATCACATGCGACAATTCATCACCTGCGACAATTCATCACCTGGACAATTCATCACCTGCGACAATTCATCACCTGCGACAATTCATCACCCATAAAGAAAAAGGGCCAATTTTCAGAAAAATTTGGCATTTTGGGTCAATTTTTCCCAAAATTATGGATTCAATGGTATTCTTGGTTATTTTTCATCTTTTTCCTTACTGCATGACGACTATACAATATGTTTGTCTTTGATGATTCATGTTATGCCTAGCATTCATTTTAGTGACTATTCTAGATTATTTTATACATCTGAAGCAGTTGGATAAAAACTGCCTGTTTGTTAGAATTGTGTCTTGATCAAATATTTGCTAATGCCACTGATTTATGTTATAGTTAACATTATGTTATATCCATTATGTTATAGTTCCGCTGGATGAGTCGAGATCGATTTGTTGATTTTTCTGCTCTTATGGAAGAACGAAGTTCAAGCGTCTCAGAGGATTCCTCTTCTCAAGCGGAGAAAGAAAATTATATATTTAAATTAAAATTATATAGTTTAAAATATTTCTGAGATTTAGTTAAAATATTTCTTAGACTTAGTTCATTTCATTTGCTCAAATTAAAACAATTCAGGCGCTGAAAGAAGACGAGGAAATCGCGTTGTTCAACTAGATCCGAGATTCCCTCCTGAGATGTGGTCGGTCTACCAAAGAACCCTTGATGGCGCCTCGCGGACAAATAATTATGCCGAAGCTGCAAATCGTCGAATTCAGACTGAATTGGGCGTATGCCACCCCACGCTGGGAAATTTCATCCTATCGCTCAAGAAAGTGCAGCATGGCCGAGATCAACAGTATATGCAGTGGATTGTGATGAAGTGGGTGATGAATTGTCGCAGGTGATGAATTTGTCGATAGGCGATGAAATTTTGGCCCCCAAAGGTGTTTGAATTGTCGCAAAGGTGATTTTTTGTGAAAAGGTTTTTGTGAATTGTCTACGGGTGTTGAAATTGTTCACTATGAAGTTTTTAGGTTTGAACTGTCCGGTGAACGAGTTGAATGAGTTTGTTGAATAAGCGAGCGAGTTGCGACACATTTGAGTGAGACGCTAAAATTGTTGCGATCTTGCCTCATCGTCACTAGTGATGTCATTCACAATCCGCTAAAAAGACGAAAAATAAATGCGAACTTCCCTCGATAGAAATTGTTAGACTTGAGATCGAGGTCGCCGACGTAAGCGAAAACGGTTATTTTGACAATTGTGCATTTTAGACGGCTTCACAAGTGATGTCATGCATATTTTTGCATTATCGCAAGTGATGTCATTCAAAAAATCACCCATTGAATGACTTAAAATTACAATCTTCTCTCCTTCGTTTTATGACATCATGCGTTTTATGGTGTCATATGCTTTTGATGTCATTGTATGACGTCATTGTATTCGCACAAGAAAGTTGGATAATGACGTGTTCGGCGATCGAGATCACTTGCGCTTACACAGCTATTTATACCAGGCTGGTTCTTCGTAAGGATATGATTCGAAAATCTTTCTAAATTCCTTACTAAATTCCTAATTTTATTTGGATTTCATGTACTAGTCTAACCTTCTAGATAAGTGTAGCTTCGAATGAAGATCTATATAGTTTCGTGATCCGTTGTAAAAACTTTGATAATTATTAATAATCAACCGTTATTTAGATTTCGACAATAATGCCCAAGGTACTGATCACTTTCGTTTTCTGCATTGCGATTTTTGTGGAGTTCATTGCAGGTTTGTGGAGTTTTAAAGCGATTTCGTTTATAGCCTTTATGAAACCAAACATTATAGTAAGTGAGGATATACCATGTATTTTTAGCGCCACACGGAGATAATGAACACGGAACTGGAGGAGAACATGGTGGTGTTGGAAAATCTGGACATTCACAGACTGGACATCATTCTGAAGGAAAAGGCACTGATGAGCAAGTCGCTGTGGAACGCGCAGCCGACGATGGTGAAAAAATGGTGATGCATGGAGGTCGGCTCATGACACAACGAGAGGCTAATATGTGGATGAGTAAAGTTGGCAAATAGTCTGTCAACACAAGTTTATGTGCCACGAAACAAAACAATACCAGTACTCTCAAAAACGATATAAAAAACTTTATTGATGTATTGTGTATTGGTATCACTGTGAAATAAAACATCATGTTGCAATTTACGCATTGTTTCACATCACGTTTTTCATCTTCCAGATTTTTATAGAATCTGGAACAGATTTGAACAGAACTGATATTTATTTTCTTTATATATGAAAAGAACATAATTTTAAAATCATAAATTCAGATTTGTTTCAAAAACGGCTTCATGTTACATTGCATTTCAAGCACAATTTCCTCCAACATAAAAGTAAATTGGGAGCACTCCTTTAGTATTTTGTGACAAACAATACATACCAGCCTAAAATTTAAGCAGTGCATTCTATGAAAGTTTGAATTTGATGTAAATGTAGAAGAACCAGTTTTATCCTCAAACGAAAGGAGCTCGCTTAACTTTTGCGTTGATATTGTCTATTTTCTCGCAACGACGCTGGATGAAAGAACGTTTCTAAAATAATTGTGCAATTCTGATAATTTTAGCAGAGTAAAAATTTATTCAGGAAAAACACTTTTATTTTTTATCAGCGATTAAGGGTGAGAGTTAAAGTTGCCCTGAATTGCTTGAAAATTTTTCTGGAAGTGTGACAAAGAAGTTTAATCTTAATTTAGACAGCTGGTATACGGTATTTTCCCTAATAAGGTCCCGTATATGTTAAGGAGCGGAATTGAGAAATTTCCCCTTTTCAATCCTGGATTTTGGTCAAAATCCCGAACTTCGCGCACCTGTAACTTTCTATGCGTAGCTCGGATCCGCATCGGTTGTGACCAAAAGTTTTAGAATTTCATGGCGGTCATTTTAAGCTATCACTCGCCCTGGTCTCATGAAAATCGCTAACTCGGGAACAGCTCTGTGGAGCCTTAATATAGGGGGAAAGTTAATTGCAAGAAAATGAATCACGGTGAATGGCCTGTGAGAAAATTCTTGTATTCACTCTCTTTTTTCTCCGTCACCTGTACTTAGTAATCGCGCTGGGAAGTGTGTACTACATCACCGGTATCCGGTGATGTAATTTCGTAAATAGTATAACATGTATATTGTAGCATATTAATTATTTATATTTATAACAATTGTTTATTTATTTTTTATTTTGCTAATAAATATATTTTGTTGTAAAGTTACTGATATACAATTTCATCCAAATACCTGTTTAGGCCTTGGCATTTAGAATTGAAAACTGACCTCGTGCTTCTCGTTCCTTTAAAACTAAAAATTGTATTAGTGTTTGCAGTAATGAGATCCATAATAATTGATCTTGCTAAATATGCCCTTAAGCTGATTAGCGCCGAATCCTTTAGTGGCTTGCATTAATCAATAATTTTCGACGGGCCTTTTTTGTTTGGTCAAAAAATGTTTAAGTGTGTTTTCTTCGTTTGCTTGTTGCGAATTCGTTTAAGACAATTTTTGTTTATCACCGCATCGGTGTCCCTTTTAAGAATAAATCAGGGCGGATAAAATTTTAACTTTTTCATAACCCGCGGAGAAAATCGCTAACTGAAAGCTTTTTGGGGGCCTTAATAAAAATGAGTTCAACAATCCAATCATGCACCTGTAAAAATTCTTGACACATCTCTGTTTTTGTAAAACCTGTTTAAAAATCGCGCTAAGTGTTCTTGCTTCTTTTGGTACCCTATGATTTGCGTACGCTGTAACTTATATTGAAAGCATATTGAAAATATTTAAAACATTTCTTAACTTTATTAATAAATAAGGGAAAGTTTACTGAATCCCCCAAATGACAACCAAATCCCGTTTCCTGAGGCATTTAGAATTTGAAAAGGGAGCATCGTGCTTCTCGCCTTTTCCAATTCCAAATTGTATTTTTTCATAAAGATAAAAATAATTGATCTTAAATAAAAAATTCTTAATTTACCCAATGCTTTAGTCTTCATTAACTATATGTAAAAAAGGGGCCTTTTTTGTTTGGTATATAAATTTTAAAAGGTCCTTTTTCCTTCCGTTTGCGTTGCCGAATTCAAACCATGGTTCATAGCTAAAAAGGTACTTTTACCAAAAAATCATGCCGGAATAAACAACCCAAGTTTATAAGGCAAAAACAAAAAAAATTTAAACGGTCTCCTTGGAAAACCCAAAAATTTGGAGTTCCGTATTTCAAGCACCCCAACCCATTAGGAATATCTACAAAATTAATGCGTTGGATCTACTGATGATAACCTAACGTCGTCTAAAGCTTTCTAACCTTTTGGCTTAGCTCGATTACGGTCAGTTAGCTGTAAAACAAAAGTTGATTTCAATATAACTTTTTAAAACTTTTTAAATCAAATCTTTGGCACTGCTTTCGTAAAAGACAACCCAAGGATTCTGAGGTAAATTTTGATTACCCAGTAATAAAAAATGGAGCATAATAAGAATCTCAAGTATATCAGATTAAAAACCCTTTACGAGATCAAAATATGTCTATCTTTTATAAAGGAAAATGTCGTTTTTGGCGATATATATTGGGTTGGTAATTAATAAGGGAAGTGCCACAACTGCTATTTTTTAGCGATGGAATCCATAGATTTTTCCCTTGTAAGTTACGAATCATTTTGTACATAGTTGAAAATCATATTTGCAATCTGTTTTGTAAAATTGGGTCATATCAGATATGATTTCCAAATATGTACAAAGTGGTTCAGGAACATAGTTACCAGGGGTTGCCACTTTTTTCGACTTTTTTCGAATATACCTCCGCATAAAGTTTTTTTATTTTACTTGCTCAAGTAAAGAATTTTGTGCTTATAGTAAAGATACAAGACTCTAGTTATAAGGTGTCCAGGCTAAACGTCCAGGCTAAAATTGGATGACTTCAAATAAATTTTTTACATAAAAATTGTTTATTCCCCGGGAAGTTTATTCAGAAGTTATAACTAGAGTCTTGTATCTTTACTATAAGCACAAAATTATTTACTTGAGCATGTAAAATAAAAAACTTTATGCGGAGGTATATTCGAAAAAAGTCGAAAAAAAGTGGCAACACCTGATAGTTACCAACGCAATATTACAAAAGGTTACACAGGTGAAAAATAGAAATGACGTTCTGAAAGCACCTGGTGCAAATTTAAAAGCTCTTTCAATGAATCAATGCGAGCCTGAGCCGTCACAACAAAGAAGTGAAATATCGCTCTATGCCACTCCTCATGTTATTCCAATTTTTCTTTTGATATAGAACATTCTCGATAATATGGATCTTTGATATTGTGGTGTTATTAGTAATATAGACGTGATTCAACATTTGCATTTTAGTTAGCAATATACACGCACTGGAATGGAACTCCATCCAATCACGGAAGACAGTTACAGGTAACAATATAAAACAAAACTTCACAAAAAAATCTTTTACCTTCCAAACCGAAAAATTTTCGGGTTTCTCGATCACGCGTGAAAATTCCAGATGAACAAGCATGTAATTATCTTCACTTGATTACCTTTTTATATAAAATTTTCGCAGACGAAAGATCCAGCAACTTTCGAGTTAGAGGTCTTTGTGACTTGGAATCATTTTATATTGGATTTAAAAGTTTAGCCTGTTTCTTGATTTCTTCTAAAAATAATCAAAGTTTAGGCAAACATCTCAAAAGGCATTGTATTTTCAGTTCTTTTCAAAGAACGGAAGTTACACAAAAATATTAAAAACGATCAAGGTAATTCCAAAATCCAAGCATTTTCCGACTACTCAAATCTATTCCGAGCTCTTCGCTTTAATGCACGATTATTGTGGATGTTTAATCGGTAATTTCAGCGTCTATCAAAATTGCATGCATATAAACTCAGTGTTCAATTCTGTAGTCACCGCCGTTGTCATTTTTATTATATTGCGAAAAACGCCGGATAGTATGAAAACTTACAAGTGGTTCTTAATCAACGCTGCGGTAAGTAATTTCAATCTAATCATTTTCAGGTATGTATTCTGCTTTCACTTTCAGACTTGTTGCTTTGCTTTGGATATTTTCATCACTCTTTTCTTCCTTCCCGTTACAACGCTTCCTTGGATATTGGGCGGTTGCGCCACCGGCCTGCTCAAACCTTTGGGTCCGATGGCTACCGTTATTGGCTGGGTAAACCATTTAAAAATTATACTTCTGTTGCATTGGATTCTTATTTTCTTAAATTTCAGGTATCCTTGAGCCAACTTTTGGGAATGTGTGGACTTTCACTCAATTTTACTATGTTGTATAGATTGGCGGCCATTTACAATAAGACGCATTTACTAAAAAACAAGCCTGTCCTTATTTTACTGGCATTTATACAAATATTCTTCACAACACCGACCATCATACTCGTACTTTTTATTCACCCACCTGAAGAGAGCAGCCTGCACTATGTCAAAGAGGTATATATATATATACAAGCTACATCGCAGACCCTTACAAGACATTACGGGAAATCCCCACTTACATCCCGGATCTCCGTTTTTCGGCCAAAACAACCCTTATAAAGGTATACTAAAGGATTTAGGCTTGCGGCTCGAACAACCTGGGACTTAAGGCTTAACTTAGTCATAGACTTAAGCGCCCGAACAACGGGTTTAGCTTGTTTATAGCTAAAAAACTGTTTCCGGCTGTAAGTGGGACTTCTTGCTTTAGAGCCATCCGAATCTCTTCGATTTCTATTCAACGCATTCCTGTAGCCTGATTACGATTGAAATGCCGCCGTTTATGCCTTATATTTACTTAGCTATTGGCTCAATTTTGGTTACAGTATTGATGATGGTAACGCAGATGACATTAATGCTTTCTGGGCTAAGAAAAATGAAAAATAAAATGTCCGAGAGAACCTACAGAATGCACAAGCAGTTGACTTCAGCTCTTTTCATCCAGGTAAGCGTTTTCTTAACGCAGGGATATGTTTCCTTCTGATGTTCCTGAGAGCTGATTTCCCAAGGTACAATTGTCCGAAGTGTGTTTTGTGTGAAACTGAATTTGACCAATCCGGGATTCTTACTGTGTGCTACTCATTTTTGAAGAAATGAGTTCCCTGGTTTAACCTTTTTTTGGGATATACGGCCCACCCCGCGACTGAGCCGAAGCTCGATTTTTGCCCAGTTATGGCCTGGGCAGCCCTTTAATTTTCTGGCCGAAGCCATGGCCGTAGCCCCGTATATAGAGAGTACCGAGAGATTCAGAGAGTCTCTGACAGAACTCCCCTGGTTAGGCCAGTGCTCATTTACGCCGACCCTTCGCACATAGAGTGCAGACAAGGGATGCACAGCTGAGTGGACTGCCCACATGGGCCATAGTGGGCATCGAACCCGGCCTTGCTGATTGGAAAGCCGAAGCTTAACCTGCTCAGCCATACATGTGGCTGAGCAGGTTAAGCTTAATATTTTACGGTGACGTACATTTTTGCTCATACTTTTTTAATCAGTTTTCACTTCCCGGCTCAATGCTCACTGTTCCATATTTAATGTTTGCGATTGCTGCGGGATGGCAACTTGAATCGGCTCAATGTAAGTGCCCATTAACATTAATCCTATGGTCGAAAATATTCTCACATCCCCAAACTTTAAGATGTGCGGTGAAGTCGCACATAAAATTTG
This sequence comes from Ditylenchus destructor, assembly GCA_022814885.1. Taxonomy (NCBI): domain Eukaryota; kingdom Metazoa; phylum Nematoda; class Chromadorea; order Rhabditida; family Anguinidae; genus Ditylenchus; species Ditylenchus destructor. Next base: position 9,394 of record JAKKPZ010000493.1, on the reverse strand, counting down.
GCGGGAAATTTGAATGTTATTTGTTTTAAGATATATAGAAGCTAGTCTAAATATAGAGGCTAGTCCAATTCTGATATTGCCAGTGGATAGAGCTTAAAAAGTTGGCATATAGTGGTCATGATCAGATTTTGTATCAAGTATTAAAAATTTCGAGAAAAATTGAGATTGAAATTTTACTATGCAAATTACTAAGAAAATTTGAATCTCAATTTTTCTCGAAATTTTTAATACTTGATACAAAATCTGATCATGACCACTATATGCCAACTTTTTAAGCTCTATCCACTGGCAATATCAGAATTGGACTAGCCTCTATATTTAGACTAGCTTCTATATATCTTAAAACAAATAACGTTCAAATTTCCCGCCAAATTTGATGTGCGACTTCACTGCACATCTTAAAGTTTGGGGATGTGAGAATATTTTCGACCATAATTCTTATGACATGTTAATAACTTTAGGTATGAAAATACATTTCGGCACCCGTTATAGGGCCTAATTACATTTTGCACAAAAATTTTTCACTAGTCGCCAAAAATTATAAGTGTCGGTGTTTAGTCAAGAGAATCATTATTTCAGTGATCTCGCACGTCGCGCTTCTCTTTTCAACTTTTCATACAACGGTCAATGGCGTAATTCTCATCGCAATGATTCGACCTTACCGAGAGGCATTCATAGAATACCTCAAAAAAGTCTTTCCATTCTACAAGATTATTTGCGCAAATGTTAGTTTTCTTACCGAAAAGGATGGATCTGTTATGGACCCTGTTACTGTTCGCAGCAGAGAATACCGGTCTAACACCATTGTTGTTAATAGATAGGCAGCGTGCGCATGCATTTTGAATTTGGAAAGTCAATAAACATTAATAAATATAATGTAACATCCCATTTTTGTGACTTGAAAAGTTTACTAAAATCTATGATGAATTTTTGATCATATCCCGCAAAAATTGACAAAAACTTTGCTAAGTACGGCGGAAATGTTAATTTGAATAATTTCGCGCCGTTATAATTTTCTCCACATTTTCGGATATAACAGATTGCTGTGCTTGCGGGCTTGTTCTGTGGACATGCATTATGTGTTCCCTTTAGTAGCAGGCACTTAATTAATACTTTTTTACAGTTACGTTTTACAGTCACATTTTTTGTCATTTTTCAAAAAATGTTTAAAATTTGAATTCCCGCCTAAAAAATTTCAAATTTTTTTCAGAATTTTTACAAAATTTTTGGCCAATTTGAAAAATTTGGTCAAAAACAGGTCAATTTTCTATAAAAATTCAAATTTGCGCGAAAAAGAGAGCCATTTTTCTTTGTGCCGATTAACGAAATATTTTACATGGAAAAATTCACTTTCGTTTCGCAAAATATCTGTGCATATTATCGAATTAATCGGAACAAAATGCCGATTATCGAGAGAATTTTGCATGGAAAAAATCCGTTCCAGCCAAATATGTGCCGATTATCGAAAATGCTGATTATCGTGTGTGCCGATTATCGATGGTCGACTGTACCATGTGTTACCTTTTTTTAGCATTTAAAAATGCAATTCTATCATGGAAATAAAAATTGTTTTTCAACCAAAGCGATTTTCGGTTGAACATTTCCATTGCATTCCAATGCAATAACAAATAATATAATTTGATTTTCAACCAAAGAGATTTTTGGTTGAACATTTACATTGCTTACCAATGCAATAACATGTTTTGGACATGTTATGGCTTATGTATTCCAGGAATTTAATGGTTTGGTAAGAAAGTCTTTTCGGTTGGTTTAAAGTAAATTTTTATTCTTCTAAAGCAATAATTTTCTGGAGTGTTACATACCATATAATAGCCCATTCATTTCTCTTTCAATCCGTATATTGCATGCTTTACCGTTACATGTAACTATTACTTTATGATAATTTAAAGGAAGCATATCAAAAATGGTTTTTGGTTATTTTTAGCAACTTACACGGATAAATTTTTTTATCTTTTGACACAATTAAAAAAGTGGCATTGCGGCATTGTAGATAAGGTCTAGCTCTATAACATACTTTTTACAGAATAATTTTAGCGTTGAAATTCTGCGAGATATGATCGCTCAAGGTTATAAACATAAACCGACATAAAAGACATAAACCCGAAAAAATCGCAAAAATCAATATTTTCAATTTTTCTAGTGGTGTCATTCACTAAAATCGTCATATCTCAGCAACCACCAAATGAAAAAATGTTCTGTAAAAAGCAACTATTAGAGGTGAAATTTCTCTACAATATTGCACAATTGGAAATAGAATACCTAAGTTTTTTGCATACAAAAGATATAAAAATAGCTCGAAAATTGGTGACTTTGGAATTGCACACGGAATCACAAATATCTAATATTTTTTGGGATGCAAAAATAAACCGGGAGGCGCGAGGACCTCTGGCTTGCGCCTCGCACGCTCGCGCGCGGCGCGCGCCACATGTGCGCGCAGGGCGGGCGCAAAATTCGTTGCGTATCTATTCGGATACACCAGGCACCAATGGGGGTCACCAAAAGCGTATCTATTCGGATACACTAGGCAATGAAGGGTTAAGTATGGAGAAAACTTGCGTTACGTGAAAGAAAATTTATTTATACGAAACCGAAAAGACTTTCTGTCCAAACCAATGGTAGTTTCTTGAGAATTGGGCATTGTGGACGGAATTTGCTGCTATATTTGTCTCAAATACTATTAAAAAAGTCCCTCTACACTCTTGTCTCTTAGAGACAAATAGTTTTGGCAACTTTGAACCTTTTCTTCTAAAATATTTTACGTATAAGGTTTCGGGCGCAAGTAAGATGAATTTTATGTTGAATACGGTAATGCTCTTCGTAAGCCGTATGTGAGGTTTTTGGAATTGAAACCAAATATTTGTTCCATCACATCACCTGACATATTTTACCCTTGCCGATAACGCAGTTATTCTCTGCTTTCATACTTCGTTTTACACTCATACCGTATTTCCTCCAAAATAAGCCCCCTCCCAAAATAAGCCCCCCTTCTAAAATAAGCCCCCCCCTAGAGGGTACATTGAAAAATATAACTGCAAAATAAGCCCCGGGGCTTATTTTAGAGGAAATACGGTATACTATATTGTTACTATTTCAAGCATCTTTCATATTCATGTACCATCTATGTGTTACCTTTTTAGCATTTAAAAAATGCAATTCTATCATGGAAATAAAAATTGTTTTTCAACCAAAGCGATTTTTGGTTGAACATTTCCATTGCATTCCAATGCAATAACAAATAATATAATTTGATTTTCAACCAAAGAGACAATAACATTTTTGGACATGTTATTGCTTTTGTGTTCTGGGTATTTATCATTTTCTTGAGAATTTGAAGTGATCTTTAAATCTTCGGTGCAAAAGCAACGCCGTTATTTGATTACTCGATACAATGTTACACTGAAAAGTGTGAGAAAGTTCATGTAAAAATATAAAATTGCAAAAAATGTAACAAAGCTAAGTATGAGAAAATGCCTGTGGGAAAATAAGTGAATTCACGAAATGGTCTTTAATGTCCTTTGCCTGCACATAGTACTCGCGCTGGGAAGAACATGCTTACTAATGAAAGAAGTTATATCCTTTACACCCATAACATGAATGAGCATACGTACAAGCATACAAGGAAAACGATTAACAGTTCGTTCTATAAAAAGTGGAACAAAGTGTATTGCGAGTAAATAAACCACAGTGAATGCCCTATGGGAATTCTGATGTGAATTCACGTGATGGTCTTTAATGTCCTTTGCCTGTACTCAGTGCACCCACTGGGAAGTGTGCACTAATAGAAGAAAATTGTAGGCAGGCTTATGAGCCAGCATAACATGAAAGAAAATGTTCATATAAAATTATTTCTTGTGCCCACATTTTCTCCCAGAAATAAATCTGCAAAAAGTTGAATTTATAATTTTTGGCCAATGATTAGTCTCATTATGTGTTAAAACTTTACATTGCGAATGTTAAACATTCGATAAACATTAGACATTAAGGTTCGTTTGGATTAGTACTTCCACAAAACCTCTATTCCCTGATCCCATATCCGGAATTGAACAGGATCATTGACAAATCATCCAATCCAAGACGGTAGCTTCAACCGATGTTTTGTGTGGCCATCTTCTTCCACATTTTGACTCATTTCTCCATAACAAAATAACCGTTTAAGTCGCCAAGTGTGCCATACCTGGACTATATCTGCGCAATTTATGTATGAATCCATAAAAATTTCATGTGTTTAGACCTTCAAGCAATGTCAACGACGCAGCCTTCCCTCAATACCAAGGTGTTTCGACCACCACATCACCTGACATATTTCACCCTTGCCGACAACGCAGTTATTCTCTGCTTTCATACTGTAGCAATATCGTTTTACACTCACATACTATTCTGTTACTATTTCAAGCAAAATAGATTAAAAACTCGGAATATGGCCCGGTCGTTGCTAATCTTTCTTTGGACTCATTTGATCTGCGCCATTTCCGATATGCCGTATCATACGTATGTGGTGGTCAAATGGAACCCAGGTAAGGATAAAATTTAACCGTCTCTTCTTTTCTAGAACTAACTAAATCTTAGCGTTTTGAATATGACTTATAAGGTTTCGGGACTAAGTGAGATAAATTTTATATTGGAAACTATAAGGCACTTCATAAGCCCTATGTAAGGTTTTCGGAATTTTTAATCATCTACATCTCTGAAAACATACCATAATTAAGGAAAAATGTTGTACTATACATTTTCAAGCCTTTGAAATGTTACACAAGCCATTTCCAGCAAACCAGGAAAACTACGATCCGTATGTTTTGTATTGGACTGGCATTTCCGTTAGCATTTACTACAACTTGACGTCTTTTTCGGTGTTATTATTGTCACTCGATCGTCTTCTCACTTTACGGTTCTTCTCCGATTACAAGAACAAAAATCTAGAAAAATGGTTCGTTAGAGTAACTGTTATCTTCTTGCTCGGCTACTCAATTTATCCAACAGCCGACTATCTTATTGTATTGCCTCTTGAAAAAGAAAAATGTAAGTTTACATTAAATTATTTAGCACATCGGCACCAAGTGTCTCAAAAAGCGTCCCAGCCGTTTTCAGCCAAAAATCAAATTTCAAAAATATGCAAATGTTTTTTGCCAGGAAGCAAGTTCAGGTGTTGCTCTATCATACCTGGTGGGTGAAATATTCGTCCCTATGTTTTAAATTAATATTTTGGGCTTCAAAGTTGGTACACTTTGCGTTTTTCAGTGTTAAATGGGTCAACTTTGAGACCCCAGATTTTAATTTAAAACATAGAGATGAATATTTCACTTGTACAGAATGGTCGAGCAACACCTCAAATTTTACTTTTTCATAAAATTTCAAAATATTTTTGAAAATTTTTCAATTTTTTCAGATTTTTTTGCCCAAAAATGGCCATTTTCGTGTATTTTGGAGAAAATGCGAAGTAGTATGTCCGAAATGGACTGGGATTTTTGGTAGATACCCTATTTCGGGTACGGCGAATCCGAATTTGACCTCAGATCGGGGGTGGTCCCGCCACGAAAATTGGGAAAATTGCGTTTTTTGGCATTTTTGGGCGAAATTTGTCACAAAATGGTGCCAGAAAATTAGTATTGATGGTAATTCATTTTACAGTTCCAAATTTTTAATCAATTTATGTCCGCCGAATACGAATTTGGGGTTGTCTGTCAACAAAAGATAGTAACTTCGCGAGAAAAAAATGATTGACGGACGTGGGGTTCGAACTTGAGACGAAAAACCCCCAACAGATCGTCCGAAAATGGCCATTTTTGACGTGATATGAAAAAAATAATTGCAGATTCGGAATCAGCGCATCGAAATACTTCTGACAACACTCACGGCAAAAATCTTTTCCAGATTTTCAAAAAATCGATTTTTTCGAAAACCATGTGGTAATCCAAATGGCCAAAAAATGAAATTTTTTTGGAATGTCAGCAAAATGTGTTTTTAGGGGTATTTTGATGCGCTGAGTCCGAATCTGCAATTATTTTTGACGTAACGCATCAAAAATGGTCATTTTTGGGCCATTTTTTACCAAAAATGCGATTTTCCCAACTTTCGTGGCGGGACCACCCGTGATCTGAGGTCAAATTCGGACTCCCCGTACCCGAATTAGGGTATGTACCAAAAATCTCGACATTTTAACGACAAAAACATGGCTGAGACGCATTTTGAGACGGCTCCCGTGCATTTGGTGCCGATGTGTAGAGGGTGGAGATGTATCCTGAATACGGTAAATTAACTAATTCGACCATAATTTGTCGTTGGCACTAAGCCCAGTGACCCATAAGTGAACGACCGTAGGCCTAGAATTAGTCATATGCCTTTTCTTAGGCATAAAACTTTCATTTTTCCTACTATTTTTCTTTCTTTAGGGAGCTCAATTTGAGCGGGAAGTCAGGATCAGAGTGGGCCAAAAATCTCATCCTATGGGTCGTTTCCCCCTGCAAAATCCCTTGCCATTGGCGTTGTCCCCAAACAGGGGTAAACGAATCTTAGGGTCAACAAACTTAGGCTTAGGCTGAGACTTAAAGTTAGGCTTATGCGTAGACTGAGCCTTGAGATTTCGCATACCTCCTCTACTAGTTGATATGCACCCTCTTCTACCATATACTTATACTGACATTGAAAATCTTAGTAAGATGTTGTCAATCACAGTCGTGTGTGGCATCATCGAAAACCTCGTTTGCACCAAATCTGCGACTCTTGACTATCATACTAAATTTATTGATAAGCGCATACTTTTTATGGACATTCCGCTCAGTTAGCAAAAAGGAAAAAGTGGTAAGCCGATCTTGAAATCAATAATTAATTGCTTAAAACGGAATTTAGAATATTCTTGTCGTTAAGATGGCAATTGTTTTGGAGATTGCGTTTAATGCATTACCTTCTCTGATGGTCACAGTGTTGATGAGGGTTAGTGAACTTCTAGTCGAAATTTTTGAGTTTACACGTTTTCAAAAAATTTTCATATATCAAAAATCGTGTGAGATCATTCATTTTCAACGTATTCAGAAAAGTACACATATTAAGCAACATTTGGCTATGTAACTGTTCCAAATATAGAGGATGAACCAAAAAATGAGGCAAATCCAGCGCCTTGTATTTCGTACATTTTTAAGGCAACCCAAACATCGTTTGCGGCTAAAAACTGCTATTTCCTCTAATTGAACCCCTGTTTCAAATTGGCGCTCGAATTGGCGAAGCTTGGCAATCCACTTTATAGCTTATAGAAACTTATGATTTTGAAATATGTAGTAGCCTTTAGTTTTTAGCTACAACATATTACAAATTCCGAAGTTTTAGGAAAATTATAAACCCAGAAAATGGCCTTGGCGTAATCTTGGCGTTCTGCCGATAAGCTTAATTAGAGGAAATACGGTATCTGTTACCCAATGAAGACCGCACTTGTATCTCACTAAGTATCTCAGGTCTTACATATCCTGAGGTTATACTTATTAGGCCCAAACTCAAGCATAAGACAATTCGCTATCGCTTTAGCTCAACATAATCATACTCGTCTTATAGCTCAAATTCGATGTGTTCAACAATGCTGGACCAATATTAACCGTGCTAATCACAGCAAATATCGCCTTCTCCGCTACTTATACCTGGTTCATATTAGTGAAAAGGTGCAAAGATGTGAAGATTTCGGTCGTCTCAGTTACTCAAATTAATCCACGAATGATGTCGAGAATATAGTAAATAGTAATATTATAGTACAAAAATAATATTATGATATAATAAATACAGTGTGTCTAATATGAGCACATTCTAGAATAAAACCCTTCTCTAAAACCAGAAGTTCTTTTCTAGGATAAAATCTCAGAAAATGCTTCTTTTTCATGTTATGCCTCCTCATAAGTCTAGCTATAATGTTCTTCGATAGCTGTAAGTTTACATAGGATTATTTACCGTGTTCCCTGTAATTACACCCCAGGCATCGTGACATTGACTATTCTAGTGAGATATTGTCAAACACAGTCGTGTGTGGCAGTGTCATCATCGAAATTCCAAACTTGCGACTCTTGACTATAATACTAAATTTATTAATAAGCGCATACTTTTTAGGGACATTCCGCTCAGTTAGCAAAAAAGAGAAAGTGGTAGAGTTTAAAAAATTTGAGTCACTCCTGAAATGCTTAAAATGGAATTTAGAACATTCGCGTCATTAAAATGACAATTGCTTCGGATATTGCATTGAATGCATTTAACAACCCTTACGAGGACATACTGAGGGATTAGGCTTAGGCTTGCGTCCTACGCAAGACTTAGTCTTAGGTTTATGCGCCCGAATAGAAAAGCCTGAAATGCGATCATTTTATAAAGTACACAATAAAGAACGCAATATGGTATACGAAAGAATGATTTATAAGCATATTAAAGTTTTCGACCCTGAATCAGGCATGTCATTTAGTCGGGTCATCATCAGTTGATGCCTCATGACTCAACTTAAGGGGGTAATGAGAGACAGTTGTAAGAGAGAAATTGATAGACAAACAGAAGATGTAATTCAATGAGTGAGCAAAATCATAATTTATAGATAAGATTCCGAACTTGTTTTTCGTGAAGGGACAAAAACGGCTTAAAAGTGTTTTGTTTTAAATCCAAAACAACCATTCTACAACTTCAACATACTTCTCTTTATTTGCCTTTATTGTTTTCTATCGTCTTTTATTGTATTTACTGTTCAAAAATAAAATTGTAAAAAATTTACGGTGTGAATGTTATACAAATATAATAACTATAGCGTAAATTACCAAGTACATAGGCACCCCGGCGGCAAAGCCGCCGGGGTGCCTGTGTAGTTTGGTGTGGTATACGCAAAATTAGTTATTGTACGTATTTTTCCTTCTACATTACAGACGGAGGAATTATTGCTTCAGCTTACTATAAGAATTCATTCAATCTGGGCAACCTTACAGTACTATGATCTTTCAATATGTCAATTAACATTTTATGAAATAATGTGTGATATGAAATTCTTTTCTTTTTAAGCTGTCACATTTCAGCTGGACCACCACCACCTGGTTTAGTCGTTGTTGTGGTTGTGGATGTGGTTGTGGTTGTGGATGTGGTTGTGCTTTCGCCTACGCAAAAGCCTTCCACTGCAAGAATTGGGCCCAGATTGATAATACAAGGCTGGCCGGGGTTGCAATTTTGGCCAATGTTGAGGTCGAGGCAAAGGAGTCTGTGGAATATCCGCGAGCAGCATCCTAAAATGTACAAAAGTACTGGGGATTGAGTTTTATTATGGGAGGATTCTAGGAATCTTCTTTACATTTACAAAACTGCGGTCGATTTAAATAGAACTCGACCATTACATAGTATTATTTTTATCTTTATTTTAACAAAACACTTA
>JAKKPZ010000492.1:0-30928 GCA_022814885.1 Ditylenchus destructor | reverse complement strand
ATTGTGTTGTCAGGACTAATTTGTAATCTAGAATCATCAGCAGTCTTCAAACAAAACAGGTCTTCAAATATGCCAGGTAAAAAATTCATTGTTTTCTTGGAACTGAGTTATTGTTTCTAGATTTGACAAAAACAATTTCATTCTATTTTCTTAAAAAACGTGGCCTCAAAAAATCGTAATGTACTACAAAAGTCCAAAATACGCAAGCGATACAATGAAATTTAAAATTGACTTGGCTTTGCTAAGTCCGGTCGCGAACCGAAGATACAAAAAATTCAGCGGGAAAAAGAACTGTAGCCAAATTTTTAAAAAACCCGGGAACACCACTGATCTTTATTGCTCGTGGAACTGGGCGTTAATCCCGAGAAAGCACTCATGATTACTGTTATTATTCAGGAATAGACGAAGTACACCACGTGATGGAAGGAACAATGAACACTCTTTCCATTCTGTTCAACGTCTACTTGCTTTATCTCATCAAATATCACTCCACTTTTGGGGTCAAACTGTATCAATACCTGTTGACCATCGATGCATTGCTCGATCTCGCCCTTAGCATAAGCACGTTTATTGCGCAGCCGGTAGTTTTCTATTTGAATTTTGTCTTGAATTTTGAGCAAAAATGTCATTTTTTAGCCATTTTCCCCCAAAAATTTTCCACGGAAGTTGAAATTTTATGTGAAAAAGATGAGTTTAGTTGTATTTACATTTTGATACCAGCTGGTTACGGCCATCCCAACAAGCTTCCAATGACACATTTAGCGTACAGTTTACTGTAACAAAAATTAGCTGGTCTGATTTCCAGGTCACACTAACTGCAGACGGATATACTACACTGATAACAAACGGTTTCTTTGCCGGTCGATCAGCTTCTTTTGATTCTTTTGCTGTGATGGTATATCTGATCATTATTCATACAAATATTATATGGATCCCAGTTCAATTTATCTACAGATATCTGTTTTTGTGCAAGGCGAAGTAAGATTTGTACAACATTTTAAGACGGATACTGAACAGCGATTGGTGTTGCATTATTTTTGATATGGTTAAACTTGCCCCCAGGGACGAGATTTTAGAGTTTTGCCATTCAGATAGGCCCCAATAAAAACATCTAAGGGCACCAGGAGCCATTTTTATGAAAAGGGCGCCTTTTGGTCAATAATGACATTTTCAAACCATCGCGTCCCCGAGTTGACTTTTGCACACGGGGTTTTCGACTTATACTACTTCTATTCTCACGAAGTCATGGTATTCTCATGACGTTTGCAGTCGCTACGTAAGAAGCGGGCTGTTACTATTCTTGATTATTCGGAAGTAAAAATTATTCACTCAGCAATCAGTGACCGGGTAATCTAGAAATTCGAGAGTCCGGTTTCATATTATCTAAACATGACTGTAATAGTCATTTTTCGAAATTTTAGTACCAAATCGACACGATCCACCATTTTTGTTATCACGATTGCAGTAGCGCAGAGCGCAATTACTATTTTCATCACTTTTTGCGCTTTCGGTGAAGTGCGCGAAGAGTTTCAGCCGATAGGTCATCATGTGCTGGAGTTAAACAGCTGGCCAAATCCCGGAAGGATATACGTATTGGGAGGTCACTTAGTATGTTTTTACATTTATAACAAATTTAAGATAAATCTTAGTGTATTACTTGCGTGGAATTCCTCTGAATCCCAGGATTTCGATTTTCATATTCTCACATCAAATTTCACATGACAATGCACTTCCAGGAAAATTTATGAACTTATCTTAAATTCGAAAACGTATTTTTTGAATTTTGGTCTGTCCACGCCTTTTTTGGAAAATATTTTTCTTTCTTTCTGGAACATCGCCGTGATTTTTTCATTCGGGAGATCCCGCTGCCGAATTTAATGTTAGTTTTGACATCAGAAGTAAAGGTGTTTAGAAATTGTTTAGTTGTATGGACTTCCAACAGGAAACGTTCGTAGTTTTTTGTGAGATTGGAGTTTTTCGAAGTTATGAGTCATGTGACGTGATGTCACGTAAGGCTACATGACTCTATGTCAGGTAAGCTGGGTGCAACCCGACGGAGGCAATTAGCCACGGGTTATTTTGGGCGGCTTAAGGCCGACCACAGAAACCCTGTATCCGCTGACCCCTGTATAGTCTTATGCATAAAAAAGGGTTTCATTTAAATCCAACTTTTAGCGCCAAATTTTTCGGATACTGACTTAAGTCCCACCCTGAGGTCTGTTCCTTGGAAAGATACTTAACCCAGTGTTAACTGTACCCTGCATTTGATAGTGTATTTGTTATCATGATTAGTGCTAATTTGGCAACCCATAGAAAATACCAAAAGTCAGATTACAATTCTAGAATAAACATAATTATAGACAGAATGGCAACTAATTGGCTGCTTGGTATCCTGGAACATAACGTGTAGTGGAAGCATTTTCATTGTAGCGTGGTGCGAAAAAAAGATCGCCAACAGCTTCAATTGGCTCGGCCAGCACTCGACTAATAGCGGCACGCAAAAGATGCACAAGGAATTTCAACGAGCACTTTTGGCCATGGTAAGATTAAATTATAGAAAACTTTTGAAACTTTTACTCTGTTTTTCCACATTTTTACAAATGCTAACAAAATTCTCCAAAGATTCGGCAAAAATAGCAAAATTATTGGAAAAATTTAAATTTTATGACTATTCGGAAATTCGTTTATTGGAAAAATTAGCCAGAACGAACGTTTTGTATGAAAAATTTGAAGGTTATACAATCTAAAACATTTCAGGCAATTTCCCCCTTGGTGTCCTCCACCATTCCTGCGCTCTGCTTTATAACAGTCGCTGCACTTAAACTACGCCCCGGCGCTATCCCGTCAGCTTTAGTCTCACTATGTCTGTCGTCAGTCACGCTTTTCAATCCTTTGACGACGATCAAGGGAGTCAAAAGAAGCTGAACGTCCGGCAAAGAAACCGTTTGATATCAGCGTAGAATATCCGTCTGCATTTAGTACGACCTGGAAATCAGACCAGCTAATTTTGTTACAGTAAACTGTAACCTAAATGTGACATTGGAAACTTGTTGGGATGGCCGTAACCATCTGGTATATAAATATATATAAAGAAAATAATAAAAGGCTTGCTTTCCACATTTTCCAATAAAGGACTCTCTTGTGCATTAAATAGTATAAACACTTCCCAAGAAATTATTGATCACTGATAAGAATGGCCGACATAAAAAACACCGACAGGAATTTCCGGCCAAACCAATATTATAATAGTAAAGATGAGAAATAGTTACGAATTCACGGAATCAATGTAATCTCCCATATATAATCACAATTAGCAATATATTCACAACAACAGCTATGCGACGGCAAAACTTGCATTCTTAGACGTGCTTATGTCATTCTGTCCCCCTTTTTTGAGGAAGTGCATTCTTAGGGGTGCTTCTCTCACCCTAACCATATACATGTGAAGGAGCCGAGACGGTCAACCAAACCCTAACCAAATAATATGTGGAAAAGCATTCCGACTCCCGGATGTTGATATAACAACGTATGACTTAATATTATCTTACTTTTATTGATTGCATTTATTATTTTATAATTTATACATTTCACACATTATTTCCTAAAATATCGCCATTGGAATTCCTAATCAGAAATCTAAATTCAAATTGGCGCGCTCTTTTGTAAGTACTTCATTTGTGAGACGGTATTTGCACAGATTTTTGGGACAGACAATAATCAGTAGGGATGGGATTCTTAGGTTCGAACCTAAAAAAACCTAAAAAACCTAAAAAGACCTATTTTGGCCTTTTTTGGGAAATTTTAGGATCGATCCTATTTTGCCTAAAATCGTAATTTTCCTGCCTAAAATAGGCAATTTTGACCAAAATTTGCCAAATTTTTCAAAAAATTTTTTGCAAAATTTTGAAATTTTTTCGGTAAATTTTAAAAAAATTTCTAAAAAAATTTTCAAAAATTTTTTTTTCAAAATTAAAAATTTTTTTCCCAAAATTTTTGAAAAAATTTTTAAAAATTTACAAATTTTTTTCGAAAAAATTTTGAAAAATTTTTGAAAAATTTTGATCAAAATCAGCAAAATTACGATTTTAGGCAAAATAGGATCGATCCTAAAATGGCCTTTTTGGGGAAAATTCGATCCTAAAATGCCGTTTTTTCGATCCTTTTTAGGATCCTAAAATGCGATTTTTCGAACCTAAAAATCCCATCCCTAATAATCAGTAACCTTGTACATGCGAGCTCGAATAAAAAACATAGCGCTCATTCCCACGTATTGTTTCTTTTAATTGTTGGTGGTAATCCCGGAAGGAATCGTGATATGAACAACATTTCTCTGAGACTTTCCAAATTGGCCACAGGTTAGAAGACGAATGGTCGCTTGTCGATAGGATCGAAAGCAAATGATCGTCGTCAAAGGATTGAAAAGCGTGACTGACGACAGACATAGTGAGACTAAAGCTGACGGGATAGCGCCGGGGCGTAGTTTAAGTGCAGCGACTGTTATAAAGCAGAGCGCAGGAATGGTGGAGGATACCAAGGGGGAAATTGCCTGAAATATTTTAGATTGTATAACCTTCAGATTTTTCATACAAAACGTTCGTTCCGGCTAATTTTTCCAATAAACGAATTTCCGAATATTCATAAAATTTAAATTTTTCCAATAATTTTGCTATTTTTGCCGAATTTTTGGAGAATTTTGTTAGCATTTGCAAAAATGTGAAAAAAATAGGAATTCCAAATTTTTTTTAAATTTAAAATTACCATGGCCAAAAGTGCTCGTTGAAATTCCTTGTGCATCTTTTGCGTGCCGCTATTAGTCGAGTGCTGGCCGAGCCAATTGAAGCTGTTGGCGATCTTTTTTTCGCACCACGCCACAATGACAATACTTCCACTACACGTTATGTTCCAGGATATCAAGCAGCCAATTAGTTGCCATTCTGTCTATAATTATGTTTATTCTAGAATTGTAATCTAACTTTTGGAACTTGCTATGGGTTGCCAAATTAGCACTAATCATGATCATAAGACTATACAGGGGTCAGCGGATACAGGGTTTCTGTGGTCGGCCTTAAGCCGCCCAAAATAACCCGTGGCTAATTGCCTCCGTCGGGTTGCACCCAGCTTACCTGACATAGAGTCATGTAGCCTTACGTGACATCACGTCACATGACTCATAACTTCGAAAAACTCCAATCTCACAAAAAACTACGAACGTTTCCTGTTGGAAGTCCATACAACTAAACAATTTCTAAACACCTTTACTTCTGATGTCAAAACTAACATTAAATTCGGCAGCGGGATCTCCCGAATGAAAAAATCACGGCGATGTTCCAGAAAGAAAGAAAAATATTTTCCAAAAAAAGGCGTGGACAGACCAAAATTTAAAAAATACGTTTCGAAATTATGATAAATTCATAAATTTTCCTTGAAGTGCGTTGTCATGTGAAATTTGATGTGAGAATATGAAAATCGAAATCCTGGGATTCAGAGGAATTCCACGCAAGTAATACACTAAGATTTATCTTAAATTTGTTATAAATGTAAAAACATACTAAGTGACCTCCCAATACGTATATCCTTCCGGGATTTGGCCAGCTGTTTAACTCCAGCACATGATGACCTATCGGCTGAAACTCTTCGCGCACTTCACCGAAAGCGCAAAAAGTGATGAAAATAGTAATTGCGCTCTGCGCTACTGCAATCGTGATAACAAAAATTGTGAACCGTTTCGATTTGGTACTAAAATTTGGAACAGTGACTATTACAGTCATGTTTAGATAATATGAAACCGGACTCTCGAATTTCTAGATTACCCGGTCACTGATTGCTGAGTGAATAATTTTTACTTCCGAATAATCAAGAATAGTAACAGCCCGCTTCTTACGTAGCGACTGCAAACCTCATGAGAATACCACGACTTCGCGAGAATAGAAGTAGTATAATTCGAAAACCCCGTGTGCAAAAGTCAACTCGGGGACGCGATGGTTTGAAAATGTCATTATTGACCAAAAGGCGCCCTTTTCATAAAAATGGCTCCTGGTGCCCTTAGATGTTTTTATTGGGCCTATCTGAATGGCAAAACTCTAAAATCTCGTCCCTGGGGGCAAGTTTAACCATATCAAAAATAATGCAACACCAATCGCTGTTCAGTATCCGTCTTAAAATTTTGTACAAATCTTACTTCGCCTTGCACAAAAACAGATATCTATAGATGAATTGAACTGGGATCCATATAATATTTGTATGAACAATGGTCAGATACACCATCACAGCAAAAGAGTCAAAAGAAGCTGAACGTCCGGCAAAGAAACCGTTTGATATCAGCGTAGAATATCCGTCTGCATTTAGTACGACCTGGAAATCAGACCAGCTAATTTTGTTACAGTAAACTGTAACCTAAATGTGACATTGGAAACTTGTTGGGATGGCCGTAACCATCTGGTATATAAATGCAAAGACAACTAAACTCATCTTTCTTCACATAAAATTTTCAACTTCCGTGGAAAATTTTGGTGGAAAATGACTAAGAAACGACATTTTTTGCCCAAAATTCAAGACAAAATGCAAATAGAAAACTACCGGCTGCGCAATAAACGCGCTTATGCTAAGGGCGAGATCAAGCAATGCATCGATAGTCAAGAGGTATTGATACAGTTTGACCCCAAAAGCGGAGTGATATTTGATGAGGTAAAGTAAGTAGACGTTGAACAGAATGGAAAGAGTGTTCACAGTTCCTTCCATCACGTGGTGCACTTCGTGTATTCCTGAATAATAACAGTAGTCATGAGTGTTTACTTGGGATTGACACCCATTTCCACGAGCAATAAAAATCAGTGTTGTTCCGGTTTTAAAATTCGGCTACAGTTCTTTTCCTGCTGAATTTTTTTGTATCTTCGGTTCCGCGACCGGACTTAGCAAAGCCAAGTCAATTTAATTGCATTGTATCGCTTGCGTATTTTGGACTTTTGTAGTACATTACGATTTTTTGAGGGCACGTTTCTTAAGGAAATAGAATGAAATTGTTTTTGTCAAATATAGAAACAATCACTCAGTACCAAGAAAACAATGATTTCTTACCGGGCATATTTGAAGACCTGTTTTGTTTGAAGACTGCTGATGATTCTAGATTACAAATTAGTCCTGGCAACACAATAAAAGGTAGGTTTATACTTTGGAGACAGACATAAAAATAGGAACGTATTATCTGTATTTCTGAATGTAAGATTTTTTGGTCGTACGAATTTGGTGTACCTGTGATTCAGAAGCATAGAAGATATAAGGACTTTACACTTATAGGCGATCTCTTAACAAAAATATCACATGCGATCTACCGTAAATCCTCTAATAAGTCCCCCGGGGGACTTATTGTTTCGTAGGGGGTCTAGGGGGGGGACTTATTTGAAGGGGGGGACTTAATTGAGGGAGGGGACTTATTTTTTCGTGGCCGCGCCTAAGGCGCGGCGAAAATTTTTGGGACTTTTTGCCAAAATTTGGGAAAATTTTTGAAAATTTAAACCAATTTTGAATTGGCGCCGAAAATTTTGGCCAAAAAATTTGAATTTTTGGATTTTTGATCGATTTTTCGCCAATTTTTTTGCAAATTTTTCAATTTTTTTTTACAAAATTTTGCAAAAAAGCAAAATTTGCAATAAAAATTCAAATTTGCGCCAAAAATTTTGAAATTGCGCCAAAAAGTTGAAATTTGGAAAAATACCCATTTTACGGGGGGACTTATTTGAGGGGGGCTTATTTTTTCGTTGGGGATCTAGGGGAGGGACTTAATTGAGGGGGGGACTTAATTGAGGGGGGGGACTTATTGGAGGATTTACGGTATTTAGGAATACTCTACTACCAAATTACTCTATTTGGAAATTACATTTAAAGCCTGTGTTAACATTTCCATAAAAATTCTAGAAAACCGCAGATTTTATACGAGTAAACTTTTGTTAGAGGGAATATTCGAGCTAACGAATAATTAGTGGAGTTTGAATTGGTGCTCAAATAGCTGGTGCATTATTCAAGTTTGCAGAGTGCAGACGAAAACAGCAACGGCAAATTCAAACGCTAACGGGATTTTTTGACTGTTCAAAAGTCCGGATTTTTCCGAAAATCCATGATATCCATATCTATATCAAAAAATTTTGAAATTTTGAAAAGTCTAAAAACACTTTTATGGTCAATTTCGATTCGCTGAGCGCGAATCTGAAGTTAGTTTTTTCGTTGAGTCACAAAAAAATTTTTTAAAGTTCATTTCCGAATTTTTCGAAAGTGCATCTTGAAAAAAATCGCTAAAAAATTTTTTGAGCTAAAACGCAAAAACAAATTAACTATCCTGATTCAGGACAAAAAGTTGGCAATATAAGAGCAATATCAGGCCAAAAAAGTGGATCAAAATTACTCAAAGGTTTGTGTCCAAATTAAGAACACAGGGAACCAAATGGGTCACCATTTGCGTTCCAAATTTGGAACAGTGTGAAATGAAGGGTTAAAGACAGTTTAAAACGAAATTCAAGTCGAAATTCAATTGCGTTCCAACAATACATAAAAGTATTCGTCCATATGACCTTTACGAGGCACTTCAAACCGTAAAGTGAAATGACGGGGAAAATAAATTGCGCATTCGCCTCCTTAGCAACCATGACAAATTACAAGAAATTTAACAAAAATGTCATCCTCATACAAATTACTGTTATTCTAACACCGACGATGACTAAAATTAAATGTCTAGTGTCGTGTCCTTACTTTCTCGTAATGAGAGAGCAATTATCTTCAACGAATAGTGTGTGCCAAGAATGTCTGGCAGAAGATGGAAAATAGGGATGGGAGGGAAGATATGATCCGAACTGATCCTCTCAAATATTGGTTAGAGCGTTATTGACTGATTGCATTGTGCAACGTTGGAAGTGCTGAAGATGCCGGAATAAATTGAATCGGCGTATATAAATTGAACTGCTACGATTTGCAATGCAATTCTTCAAATGTTGCCAAATCCGGCTCAAATGTAATGAAACTCTTACCAAAAGTGGACAGCACACAAAAGAGATATTTTTTGGAGCGGAAAAGACTAATATTTCTTCGCGTCAGCCGCAGAGCGCAGAGAATATGTAATCTATTGTCGAAGTCTTAATGCATTCAACTTTATAAATGGGAGCTTTACCCAACGCAGTCTTTCTGGTTGTTACTAGATAGGTCTTTCGGTATGTATTAGTGCAATAATTCCATAGGACCACCCAGCGGCTACGCCGCATGGCGGCGCCCATGATCATCCACGGGGGGGGGGGGGGGAAAGGGGGTCGTAGGGGGCCACAGGGGGTCGTCTGGGGGCTGAAAATGGTACCAATCGTCTTCTCTCGTCGAGACCTACAAAATGAGCTATCACACACCCCCGTAGCTCACCGGCAAAGTGGTTTTCCAAAAATGGGCCAAAAAAAAACATTTTTGGCCAAAATTTGAAATTTCCGGTCGGTCCCCCCCAAACTTTTTTTGCGGATTCGGTATTAGCTCGGCCAGGCCTACAAAATGAGCTATCACACCCCCCTGTAGCTCGCCGGCAAAGTGGTTTTCCAAAATGGGCCAAAAAAAAAAATTTTTTTGGCCAAAATTTGAAAATTCCGGCCGGTGCCCCAAACTTTTTTTTGCGGATTCGGTATTAGCTCGGCCAGGCCTACAAAATGAGCTATCACACACCCCCGTAGCTCACCGGCAAAGTGGTTTTCCAAAAATGGGCCAAAAAAACACATTTTTGGCCAAAATTTGAAATTCCGGCCGGTGCCCCAAACTTTTTTGCGGATTCGGTATTAGCTCGGCCAGGCCTACAAAATGAGCTATCACACACCCCCGTAGCTCACCGGCAAAGTGGTTTTCCAAAAAGTGCCCAAAAAAACACATTTTTGGTAAAAATTTGAAATTTCCGGCCGGTCCCCCCAAACTTTTTTTGCGGATTCGGTATTAGCTCGCCCAGGCCTACAAAATGAGCTATCACACACCCCCGTAGCTCGCCGGCAAAGTGGTTTTCCAAAAATGGGCCAAAAAAACACATTTTTGGTCAAAATTTGAAATTTCCGGCCGGTGCCCCAAACTTTTTTTGCGGATTCGGTATTAGCTCGGCCAGGCCTACAAAATGAGCTATCACACACCCCTGTAGCTCGCCGGCAAAGTGGTTTTGCCCTTTTACGTGACACACGTGACACACGGATGTCACGTTTTCACGTATGTCAACCCCAAATCTGACATTGATAACCCCCCCCCCCTAAAATCATGGGTTTTTGGGTGGTACTCGCGAGTTTGGGGTCCGGGACCCCCAAAAAGTGGGTTATTCTGCTGGGGGGGGGGGGGGGGAGACTGTCACCTATCAACTTAGAGGGACCCGACAGGTGCCATAATCATAACAAACTTTCGAGCATTAGTCGGCTAAGCACATGTAATTATAATTATAAAATTGCGCTGCGCCGGGTGTTAAGAAATATACAGAAATCACATTCGTTATCGGCGCTTTATTTCATGGCACTCAAAAACTAAGACAAATGCACATTTATGTAAGCTTCTTATTTTAGTTTTTTATTTCGAACTTCTAAAAACAAAAACCAATCAACTGCATTATCCTGACAATTCGGGAAGGATGACAGGCAGCTAAATCTCGAAATCGTCTTGTCTGCAGATTAGCTAATGTGTTTGTTATACGTGCCATTTGTATCGAAATAATAAAAAATGCGAGGGTAAATCAAAATCCTGAGCCCGCTATCGCGGCATGCAGCACATGTAAACGACCCAGATGATTACGAAGCGCTATTACATCCCTTTATAAGACATAGCTAAAGCCCCGAAATCGGCTAATCTTCAATTCTGCGAAATACTCACATTAATCATTTGTGTCACAGCTGACAAAAATGAGCGCTCCCGCTCAGCTGACCTTATATGGTTTATATGCCTTATAGGAGTCCATATATGGGATTCCATATATGGCATCTTACGCAGGGGTCCCAAGAGCAAAGCTGCTTGGCATGATCTTATAAGCAACTTTGCTCTTGGGACTCTGCGCGAGATGCTTTCCAGAAAAATAAGTGTAAAGGTTTTGGTTCTTTGACATGTTTTTCATTCAAAGCAAACCATTGAAAAATGCGACAGATGCCTTTTTTCGATACTGACAGACGGCCAAACAGAGAGCCAATGAAATGAGACACATAAATGAACAGAACAAAGAGGAAGGCGGGAAGTGAATCAACAATAAATAAAAAAAGTTAGCCTGATACGGAAAATTGGATTTTTACAAGGAAAATGCGAGAAAATCCGACTTCAGTGGCCGCTTTCGGTAGTTTTGTCTATGAAAGTGGCAAAAATAATGTCATATTCGTGTTCCCCGTAATTTGTTGGGTAAGATAGGGCCTTTTTCAGATTTTTTTGAGAAAAAAATTTTTTCACGTTTTTTCGGCTGGTAGCAAAAAAAACGAACAATTGAAGATTTTGCAGAATTGAAGATTAGCCGATTTCGGGGCTTTAGCTATGGCTTATAAAGGGATTTAATAGTACTTTGCAATCATCAGGGCCGATTTTCTAATAGCCGCTACTAGGGATACTCACTGTGTAGCCCTAGTGTTAGTGTAAGCGTTTTAATGTACACTAAAATCTCCAGTCCGGCTTTGACCTCTCTTGCTCTCAACAAGCAATTAAAAAGAATGGTATGTGTGTGTGTACATTTTTATTTTGCCATTTTTATTATGATGCCAACTTTGCGTCGGCAGGGAGATTTCCCAAATCTTCTCAAGAGTTTTGTTGTTCTTTGAAGCTCTTTTCTTATGAGGTCTAATGGACCGTTCTTGGTTTTCTCCCTGGTTGAATTTCAACCAAACTTGTTCTTCGCGCATTTGTCATCGCGCAATTTTGGCCTGTTAAGCAATTTGTTTTCCTGCTTTCCCAGAGTTCGGCGGGTTTGTCAAAGGAACCGTCTGTCCGCGCTCACTGTTCTTTGGTCTTTGGCAGCTCTAACAGAGCGCCTATTGTCTAAGGGTTTCCTTGCCTTTGGAGTTCCCCGAAAACGTCCCATCCTTCTGTATAAGTTTGGGTTTGTTAGTCGCCCTCCTTATAGCCACTTTAAACATTCCTGGCTTTAGAGGTGGGTAGCGATACAAATCTTCTCAAGAATTTTAGCGTCCTTTGACGCGCTATTACGGCTAGACTCGTTTGGCCTGTGGCTTCTCTAGCCCATAATTTGCATTGTTGGCCAGATTACAAAACTGGAACGGAATTTAGAACAAAATTCAAAGTCTAGGCCAGCTGTAACAAATGCGACAAAAATGAAATCCTTTTAGGAATGTATCTCTTTTAAAATTGGCAGAGGCTAAAACATACACACCAGGGCTGCATCCGGGATTTCGAAAAGCCGGACCGGATAGTAAAAAAAAGCTGGACCGGATACCGGATGCAGCCCTGATGCACACACATTCTTATTTGTTAATTACTTCTTTGCAATAATTGTCATAGATCAAAATTCAAACATAACACCACGGGAAATCCAGCCATACTTGAATTGTGCAAAGCTTTTGAGTCAGTCAGCCAAGTTACCGGTTACTATATAAAGGATTTGGATTATTTATACTATTTGTTCGGCTATTGTAACCATTTTTATCTAATTTTATTACAACATCAAATGTCAAGTTTAAAATCTTTGACACATATATAAAAAAATTACAAATATGATAGGAATGTGTGTCCAAAGTTCAAAATTTCACATGATTGAGATATAAAAATTAGTTGTTTTTAACGTCCCTTTAGAGTACGTTAGATCCATTTAACAGGGGATATCGAGTACTGCTTGTTAAGAGATAGGATTGGCGCCAGTGTCGCCAATTCAATTCAGAAGGGACTAACGCAAATTTGATATTGCTAATCTCTCTAAAATATTATTTTAAGAGGTTAGCAATATCAACTGTCCATGTGTCCAATATATTATAGACGGGGGCTTAGTTTAGAATGAAATACGGCAGCATTTTAAGGTAGTTTTGCTGGGAGTAATTGGTGAACAACATCATAATATTAATTTTGTGCATTTGCTGCTTTGATGTGCCATACAGTTATACGCACATAATTGTTTCCATATATGGTGGACAACCATAAGGCGCGCGCATCATTGTCGATATCTGAAAATTAAAAAATTTTAATTAAAAAGCTAATATAAAATGCTTACATATATGTGTATTCCTCGTAATTGTTGGGCGCCATAAAACAAACAGCTGATAAAGAATACGATCTCCGCATATTTCTTTGCACCGGGAGCAGCTCCTAGTCGAGATTGTAAATGTTTCATTAGTGTTCTGGAATACCGAATTCTTTCCTCCTCCAGTAATACTCTGCCTCTCTCCGAGAGTCCGTATATTGCTGTAAGAAAAGTTTTGTAAATTTGTTGTTTTGTAAAGCTAAGACATTTGGGAATCTCCGTTTGTGAGTCGGATGTTTAGATTTTTTCCAAACGACTGACTCCCAAATGTTCATGTATTGGGTTGATCAATAAGTCGCGGGCCCCTCAAAGGCATATTTTTTCAACAAGCCTAATGATCAACCCAATACTATATTTTGTAGTTATAGTATAGTTAGTTAGACGTTTGGGAGTCGGAATTTTGGGAGCCGGATGTTTGGGAGTCGGATGTTTGGGACTCGGATGTTTAGGAGTTGGATGCTTCGGAGACGGATCTTTAGGTGTCGGACGTTTGAGAGTCGGATGTGATAGTCCAATTGGTCCGTCGGATGTGAGAGTCTACTCCCCAACCTACGGGCGACGCTTTTTTTAAATTAAAAATGCAATAAATAAATACAAATTACTCTACTACTCTATTAGAGAATCATTTTTAATTAAAAGTCCAACTTACTAGAGTGCGAATAGATGATAGCTTTAAGCAATACAAATTCCTCCATAGTCATCTGAATCCGGGACATTGTCGCCATTAGCCGGCAAGTAAGTTCCTTCATTCTATCTGTTATTCTGGAATATTCTATATAATTATTGGTTTGGCGGAAAAGTCCCTGCTGTTTTTTCCTAACGCAAGAGTGCTAATAAGTGTTATATAACGTTTGATAGCCAAGGCTTTTGTCTGTCAACGATGTTAAGATTTTATTTTTGCTTGAAAAAATAAAATATTGAAAAAGAAGTTAGTGACCGTCACAAGCCAATAAAAATTTGATTAAAGAACCGGAAAAACTTTCCCGCCAAACCAATATGTGAAGCAAAGTTTACGCCACGTTGCATACCCTTTTCTTCTATAGTCCTTTGGTGGCTAAAATATTACATTCTATAACGCGAAAACTTAATGCAATACTCACCACAGTAGGTAAAAATCCACTGGGCATAATGAATGTTTCCGACTTCATTTGGTATGAATAGAATGCCTCAAGCAAGATTTCATTGGCCAATGTCATATGTTCTAACAGCGCTTCCTATATTAGTATCTTTTACGTTTACTAGACTTCAAACTAAGCAAAAAACAAACCTGGTCATTATACTCAAGTTGTGAAAACACAGTCATTGTTCTGGCCTAAGTTTTTGATATATCAGTTTGACTAAAATGGAAAAATCTCTAAGTTTCCAGTGTTTGGTACTTCTTACAAGCATTCCACCAGGACATAAATTAGCCCAAGTAATATGATATTGGAGAAAATATGGTATGCGCAAAACATGGTGCTAAACATGTATATGTCGATATACGTTATTCACTATATATCCATTCCGAACATTTATCCATGTACCTATATATCTACTTACCATTGCGATGCATAAAAAATGTCTAACGTGATCCAACGTAGCGGTCTTTCACATTCCGACATAATTGCCTCGTCAATAGGAAGGGGCCATTTGATTTCCTTTGGGTATTGATCTGCATGAGCCAGCACATTTTCATGATTAGATTCCAGTAATTCTCGAATACTTCGACATATTACGGATTCGCTCAGCCAACGAGAACTTTCACGGATTTGCCGGACTTTTAGTTCGACGTATACGAGAGATTGTATGGTTTTGCTCTCAATTGGGTTCACATGTAAACCCTGGTTGAATTGGCCCATCGATTTAGACCCTTTTTTGACTAGATAACTAAAATCTGATGTAGACAGACTTATGTCAGTTTTTCGTGTAGATTCTGATTATATTATTTGTTTCTCCACTTAATTAGAAATTTTGCTTTATATTGGCTATTGTAAGCAAGGTTCACATGTGAACCCCAAAACGTTCACATGTGAACCTTTGGTTAAATGAGTATTTTTTAAGCAAAATTAGTAATCAAGTGGAGAAATAAATAACATATTCAGAAACTACACGAAAAACTGACATAAGACCGTCTACACCAGATTTTAGTTATCTAGCCAAAAAGGGGCAAAATCGATGGTTTTAATGGAGAACAGGGCTGAATTGAAAATAGGGTTCACATAGGGTTCACGAGGTTCACATTGCACATCTCTAGTCGTCGAGCTACTTTTGAATAATCTATCGATTGCCAAAGGTCAAATTCCAAAAGCTCACATCGAACCCTATGGCTCTCCTTGTTAGTGTATTCAACTTTATAAATGACAGCTGTACTAAACGCAGTCTTTCTGGTTATTACTAGATAGGTCAGTAGTATACATTATGGGACCGTTGTCATGCTGCAATGCTCCAAGTAAAAAGTGAAGGAATGCACAAAATTGACACAGAAAACGGTGTTCTGTACAGAGGTATTATTTTCAGAAATGCAACTCTTCACATGTTGCCAAATTCGGCTGCAAATGTTTCAAATCCAACGTAAAGTGAAAGAAATAATAAGAAAATAATTAGAAATGCGAGGGTAGGTCAAAATCCAGAGCCCGTTATGGGGCTACCAGTATGTATACTACTTAGGTCTTTCGGTAATTATTAGTGCAATAACAGGTGCCATAATCAATGACAAGTAACAACAACCACGAAAAATTGTTCATTACCGAAAATGTATACAAATTTTACGTTACGTCGCATCTGATATACCACTTCCGAGCATTAGTCGGCTCAGCATATGTAAAAGAACCGAGTGATTAAAAAGCGATATTATAAAACTAGCGAAGTGGGGCCGCTTCGCGGCCCTCACTTCGCTAGGAAGCGGTTAGCGTGCATCAGCGGCGCTTCGCGCACCGCCATCAGCGGTCAGATTGGGTTGTTCGGGAGTAGATGTTCTAAGTTCCCTCACATTCCAAGGGAGAGGGTCGGGGGCTCCGCGCCCGACCACAGGACTCCAGGGTGTATCAGTATGCCCTGGGCAACAAAATGATAAGATAACAGATAAAAATGCCTTCCCGAGAAAGGGGGACAAAACGTGACCGACGGAAATAGACATCCCTGAAAATGCCTTCCAGAAAAAAGGGGGACAAAACGTGACCGACGGAAATAGACATCCCTGAAAATGCCCACGTCTGAGAAAAAATCGACTTCCAAAAATATTTGTCTAAAAAATTTTCTAAATTTAGTCTGCATT
This sequence comes from Ditylenchus destructor, assembly GCA_022814885.1. Lineage (NCBI taxonomy): Eukaryota > Metazoa > Nematoda > Chromadorea > Rhabditida > Anguinidae > Ditylenchus > Ditylenchus destructor. The sequence goes on along the minus strand of JAKKPZ010000492.1, from coordinate 14,468 downwards.
TTGTCTAAATTTTGCTAAAAAACATACTCAGCTGGTCTATACGAACATTTTAAGCTATCACTTGCCCATAAAACACCGGCGTAAGGGGCCTAACGGCCATGTTCGGACGCCGGACTGACAGCTTTAGCTTACTGGGGGGATTGCGCTGCGCTGGGTGTTAAGAAATATACAGAGATCACATTCGTTATCGGCGCTTTATTTCATGGCACTCAAAAACTAAGACTAATACTCATATATGTAAGCTTCTTATATTAGTTGTTTTATTTCGAATTTCTCAAAACAAAAACCGATCAACTCCATTATCCTGAGAATTCAGGGTTTGGGTAGGACGACAGGCAGCTAAAGCTCGAATTCGTCTAGTCTGCAGATTAGCTAATGTTTGTGTGCCATTTGTATCGAAATAATAAGAAATGCGAGGGTAGGTCAAAATCCAGAGCCCGCTATCGCGGCATGCAGCACATGTAAATGACCCAGATGATTACAAAGCGCTATTACATCCTTATAAGCCCCGAAATCGGCTAATCTTCAATTCTGCGAAATACTCACATTAATCATTTTTGTCATAGCTGCCAAAAATGAGCGCTCCCGCTCAGCTGACCTTATATGGTTTACATGCATATGGTTTGCGTATGGATATCCATACTGTGGGAAATGAAGAGATAACTCTTCATTTCCCACAGTATGGATATCCATACGCAAACTTTGGAGTAATTTTTGTCCATTTTTTTGGCCTCCTAGCTCAAATCTGATATTGCTCTTATATATCCAACTTTTTGTCCTGAATCAGGATATGTAATGTCCATATATGGGATTCTTAGAACTCTCGCAGGAAGGTATCTTACGCAGGGGTCCCAAGAGCAAAGCTGCTTCGCATGACCTTATAAGCAACTTTGCTCTTGGGACTCTGCGCGAGATGCCTTCCAGAAAAATAAGAGTAAATGTTTTGGTTCGTTGACATGTTTTTCATTCAAAGCAAACCATTGAAAAATGCGACAGATGCCTTTTTTCGATACTGACAGACGGCCAAACAGACAGTCAAGTGAATTAACGATAAATAAAAACGTAGCTATAAAAAATAGCCTGATACGGAAAATTGGATTTTTACAAGGAAAATCCGACTTCAGAGCCCGTTTTCGGTAGTTTTTGTCTATGAAAGTGGCACAAATAATGTCATATTCGTGTTCCCCGTAATTTTTTGGGTAAGATAGCGCCGTTTTCAGAATTTTTTGAGAAAAAATTTTTTTCACGTTTTTTTCACCTGGTAGCAAAAAAACGAAAAATTGAAGATTTCGCAGAATTGAAGATTAGCCGATTTCGGGGCTTATAAAGGGATGTAATAGCGCTTTGTAATCATCAGGGCCGATTTTCCAATAGCCGCTACTAGGGCTACTCACTGCGTAGCCCTAGTGTTAGTGTAAGCGTTTTAATGTACACTAAAATCTCCAGTCCGGCTTTGACCTCTCTTGCTCTCAACAAGCAATTAAAAAGAATGGTGTGTGTGTACATTTTTATGATTTTTTACGATTTTTATGATGCTAACTTTGCGTCGGCATGAAGATTTCCCAAATCTTCTCAAGAGTTTTGTTGTTCTTTGAAGTGCTATTCTTATGAGGTCTAATGGACCGTTCTTGGTTTTCTCCCAGGTTGAATTTCAACTAAACTTGTTCTTCGCGCATTTGTCATCGCGCAATTTTGGCCTGTTAAGCAATTTGTTTTCCTGCTTTCTTAGAGTATGGCTGGTTTCTCAAAGAAACCGTCTGTCCGCGCTCGCTGTTCTTTGGTCTTTGGCAGCTCTAACAGAGCGCCTATTGTCTAAGGGTTTCCTTGCCTTTGAAGCTCCCCGAAAATTCCCCGAAAGTCTCATTCTTCTGTATAAGCTTGGGTTTGTTAATCGCTCCTCCCTATAGCCACTTTAAACCTTCCTGGCTTTAGAGGTGGGTAGCGATACAAATCTTCTCAAGAATTTTAGCGTCCTTTGAAGCGCTATTACGGCTAGACTCGTCTGGCCCGTGGCTTATCTAGCCCATAATTTGTATTTTTGGCCAGATTACAAAACTGGAACGGAATTTAGAACAAAATTCAAAGTCTAGGGCAGCTGTAACAAATGCGACAAAAATGAAATCCTTTTAGGAATGTATCTCTTTTAAAATTGGCAGAGGCTAAAACATACACACACATTCTTATTTGTTTATTACTTCTTTGCATCGGTTCCGTGCTTCAGTTGCAGTATTGTCGTAAATAATTGTCATAGATCAAAATTCAAACATAACACAACGGGAAACCAAGCCATACTTGAATTGTGCAAAGCTTTTGAGTCAGTCAGCCAAGTTATCGGTTACTATATAAAGGGTTTGGAGTATTTATACTATTTGCTCGGCTACTACAACTATTTTTATTTCATTTTATTGCAACATCAAATGTCAAGTTTAAAATCTTCGACACATGTATAAAAAAATTACAAATATGATAGGAATGTGTGTCCCAAGTTCAAAATTTCACATGATTGAGATATTAAAATTACAGTTGATCCATTTAACAGGGGATATCGAGTACTGCCTGTTAAGAGATAAGAAGGCCGATTTTAATACGTCGATTTAAATTGGCGCCAGTGTCGCCAATTCAATTCAGAAGGGACTAGCGCAAATCTGATCTTGCTAATCTCTCTAAAATATTATTTTAAGAGGTTAGCAAATTCAACTGTCCATGTGTCCAATATATTATAGACGGGGGCTTAGTTTAGAATGAAATACGGCAGCATTTTAAGGTAGTTTAGCTGGGAGTAATTGGTGAACAACATCATAATATAAATTTTGTGCATTTGCTGCTTTGATGTGCCATACGGTTATACGGACAAAATTGTTTCCATATATGGAAACAATTGGTAACCATAAGGCGCGCGCCTCACTGTCGATATCTGAAAATTAAAAAATTTTAATTAAAAAGCTAATATAAAATGCTTACATATATGTGTATTCCTCGTAATTGTTGAGCGCCATAAAACAAACAGCTGATAAAGAATACGATCTCCGCATATTTCTTAGCACCGGGAGCAGCGCCTAGTCGTGATTGTAAATGTTTCATTAGAGTTCTGGAATACCGAATACTTTCCTTCTCCAGTAATACTCTGCCTCTCTCCGAGAGTCCGTGTATTGCTGTAAGAAGTTTTGTAAATTTGTTGTTTTGTAAAGCTAAGACATTTGAGAATCTCCGTTTGGGAGTCGGATGTTTAGTAGGGATCGGCGCACTCTCTCGTCGCATTTTTGGCGAATATCGGCAATTTTTCAAAATTTTTAAAGGAAGTTGGAAAATCTAAAGAAACGTTAACCTAGATAATTTAGTTGTCTAAAAAGGAGCAAAAAATCCCGATGACGTCACTTTGTAAACAACAGAGAAAAATCAATTCTCCCAACATACACTTTTTGGTTAGAGAAAAAAATTGAGCTTTTGCTATTCGAGCTTTTGTTAATAACGTTGTTATCTTGTGGTAAACCGAGAATGTCCCATATCAAAAGTTGTGTAACTTCGGCTGCTCTACCATTCTGTCAAAAAAAGTTTTCAACTTCGATGGAAAAAACATCTACTTTTTTCAAAAGCTCGGTTTAAAGCTCGGTCTAAAGCTCGGTTACGAAATAAGCGAGCTTTTGGAAAAAGTAGATGTTTTTTCCATTGAGGTTGAAAACTTAAAGTGGAAAACAATGTTATTAACAAAAGCTCGAATGGCAAAAGCTCGATTTTTTTCTCTAACCAAAAAGTGTATGTTGGGAGAATTGATTTTTCTCTGTTATTTACAAAGTAACGTCATCGGGATTTTTTGCTCCTTTTTAGACAACTAAATTATCTAGGTTAACGTTCCTTTAGATTTTCCAACTTCCTTCAAAAAATTTGAAAAATGGCCGATATTCGCCAAAAATGCGACGAGAGAGTGCGCCGATCCCTAATGTTAAGGAGTCGGATGCTTCGGAGACGGATCTTTAGGTGTCGGACGTTTGAGAGTCGGATGTGATAGTCCAATTGGTCCGTCGGATGTGAGAGTCGACTCCCCAAACTACGGGCGACGCTTTTTTATTAAAAATGCAATAAATAAATACAAATAACTCTACTACTCTATTTGAGAATCATTTTTAATTAAAAGTCCAACTTACCGGAGTGCGAATAGATGATAGCTTTAAGCAATACAAATTCCTCCATAGTCATTTGAATTCTGGACATTGTCGCCATTACTTGGCAAGTAAGTTGCTTCATTCTATCTGTTATTCTAGAATATTCCATATAATTATTGGTTTGGCGGAAAAGTCCCTGCTGTTTTGTTTTATCTAATTTTTTCCTAACGCAAGAGTGCTGATAAGTGTTATATAACGTTTGATAGCCAAGGCTTTTGTCTGTCCAATGATGCTAAGGTTTTATTTTTGCTTGAAAAGATAAGATATTGAAAAAGAAGTTAGTGACAGTCACAAGCCATTAATAATTTGCTTTAAAGAACCGGAAAAACTTTCCCGCCAAACCAAAATGTAACCAAGTTTACGCCACTTTTCATCCCCCATTTTTTGGAGCCAAGAGCCTTAGCTTCAATTTAAGACATTTCACATTTTTCGAGAATGTTCCAGAAAAAAGTTATGGCCAACATGGCAAGCGTGGGGGGGTAATGACCGTGCGCCGCTAAAATATTACATTCTATAACGCGAAAACTTAATGCAATACTCACCACAGTAGGTAAAAATCCACTGGGCATAATGAAAGTTTCTGATTTCATTTGGCTTGAATAGAATGCGTCAAGCAAGAGTGCATTGGCCAATATCATATGTTCTAACAGTGCTTCCTATATTAGTATCGTTTACGTTTACTAGACTTCAAACTAAACAAAAAACAAACCTGGTCATTATACTCAAGTTGTGAAAACACAGGCATTGTTCTGGCCTAAGTTTTTGATATATCAGTTTGACTAAAATGGAAAAATCTCTAAGTTTCCAGTGTTTGGTACTTCTTACAAGCATTCCATCAGGACATAAATTAGTCAAAGTAACAATTCCCATATCAGGAAGAGACTGATATTGGAGAAAATACGGTATGCGCTAAACATGGTGCTAAACATGTATATGTCGATATACGGGATTCACTATATACCCCTTCCGAACATTTATCCATGTATATTTCTCTCGACTTACCATTTCGATACATAAAAACGTGTCTAACGAGATCCAACGTTGCGGTCTTTCACTCACTTCTAACATAAGCGCCTCGTCATAAGTAAGTGGCCAAGTGAGTTCTTTTGGGTATTGATCTGCATGAGTGAGCACATTTTCTTGGCTAGATAGTAGTTCTGGGATGGTTTTGGCGTTTTCTTGGCATTCTGCCTAAATGCAGAAAACGCACATATTTACCCTATTATTTGACCATAATTCGAGATTTTATATCTTAGGATCCTGTCAGCCGTTTTTTTATGAGTAATAGCTCATTTGAAAGCCCGAGACATACAGAAACGAGAAAATTTTATATTTTCATTATTTAAAATTTGAATTCGCGCCAAATCTTAAAAACGTTTTTTTATGGGTTTTGATCAGGAAAAATATATTGTTTCATGATTTATATTGTAAATATCGGTCATTTAGAATATTTCTGCTCTTATAATTACGAATTCGCTTTTTTGCTATAAGTAATTGGTCGTGTTTGATATTTTCGGCCAAAAAGCCGATATTTTGGTATTTGACCACCTAAAGAGGTGAGAATTTGTCCGGAAATTTTTTTGCCATTTCACCTAAAAGGGGTTTTTTTTGATGCGGGAATCCGAATTTGAGGTCAGATTTTAGTTGGTCCCGCCACGAAAATATGGAAAAAACCGCTTTTTTGGTCCAAAATGCCCAAAAAAAAGGCCCCAATTTTTGACGCAAAAAAAAAGAAACTAATTGCAGATTCGCAATTTTTTTTCTTCATATCGTGAAAAAAAATTGCCATTTTGGGCTGTTTTTGCCAAAAAAAAGCCCGTTTTTTGAAGAAAATCCGGTTTTTCGTATTTTCGTGTCAGGACCAACTAAAATCTGACAAAAAATTAAAATTCCCCCCGCATAAAAAAACCCCTATGTAGGAAAAAAAAACCAAAAAAATAGATGAACATTACAACGATATGCTTGAAAAACAGGAAAATTTTTAACCATTTTAGCGTTTTGGAAATTTTTTTGAGCCCGGTCTACAAAGGGGTCAGGTTAAACATGACCTGACCAGACCTGACCTGCCGGGGGTTGCCGGGGGCCCCCGGTCAGGTCAGGTCAGGTCAGGTATACCTGACCGGGGCCCCGGTCTGGTCACCGGTCAGGTCAGTTTACCAAATTGCCCGGTCAGCAAAACACTGGTCCGGACTCGGAATCGCTCGGACTCGGACTCGGTGATAAATTCCGACCCCTAGTAAAAAGTATACTATCGTGCACAGCTCGATGAGCCGAACAACTTTTACAAAGGTACCATGGGTGTATGAGACGATCCTAGGGATATATAGCGAAAAAATCAATCCAAAATGTCCATTTGAATTCGCGCGCGCGTCATTTTGTATTTGTCATCGTTTTACAACTTCAATTTTAGCTCAGATCTGTCCTTTAACTGAATCAGGTAATAAATATGGGCCGATGCTGGAAAGTATGTGGCACTATTGAAGCGCACAAGCTGCCACTTTGTCAGTTTTTGCGCGGCAATTTGAATCAGGTTTTGGGATATCGAAATATTTCGCAGCAAGGCATCTCGCGCGGGGGTCCCAAGCGCAAAGTTGCTTGGCATGCCCTTATAAGCAACTTTGCTCCTGGAACCCCCGCGCGGGGTCCTGGGGCCCCCTCTCGGTGAGTTATTAACGGATCCGCAAGGGGCGTTTAACGCACCAACCGAAAATTTCAAATTTTGGCCAAAAAAGTGGCTTTTTGGCACTTTTTAGGATACAAAGGATTTTGGCTACCTAGGATAAAGCAGAGGAGCTTATTTCAAGCGGCCGAAGGCCGCGAGTAGAATGCAATTGCCTGCCTGCTTACCGACAAAGCCACGAGGTAGATAGTTACACGCCCAAAGGGCCTGTCAAAAATTCTAATGAACCATATATGTCCTAATTTAATAATCGTCACTCCATATGATGAAATTAATCTTTGGTACGTTAATTTGGTACATTAATCTTTAAACACGATAATCTCCTACCCATAGAGTATCCTAAATTATTACAAATCACAACATTTTATTACATTTTCGTAACAATAACACACATTACAATGAGTAAATCAGCAGAACATATAAGTCAGAAACGAAGCAATGAAAGTGACAAAAGACACAATGATGTTAGCAGCTCCAAATATGGTAAGATTTGATGTGATGAGATGATGTGGCACGTTTATAACAATCCCGTATGTAAATGCTAGACTAAAGTACACAAGCCCTTGATGACAGTGAGGTTTATCTTTCATGTATCGCAATACGTAGCTGAAACCGAAAGCAGAAATTGCTGCGTAAACACCAATGCATTTAGAGGAAAACATATCGAAAAGTAGGCTCAAAACGTAATCTACGCCAGAAGAAGCTTCTTCTGGGTGTTCATAAAATTGATCTCACAACAAATTTTTTTTTAGTCTTTTAAGTGTCTGAGAAATTGATGAAACATATTCATATTCTAACGACTAGTATTACTGTTTTTATCGTATATGTCGTACAATGTAAAAAACAGCATATACATCACCAAAAAATCCAAAATTTATTTTTTACAGTTACTTTTTATCTGTTAGTCTTATTGATGCTTCTATTGTTTGTTCGAAGAGCCAGGCCAAATCAGTTTCTTGTTGACGAGCAGTTCCTTCAGCACCACACCGGGGTTTAATCTTGCACTTGGAAAGGAAATTCTGCTCGAAATTGACACCAAAGGTTTTCCCCTCCACCAGCATTCGCAATTCAATTTGCATGAGATGGTTGTACTCCGGTTCGGTCAGATAGTTTGAATCCTGTGCTGCGCCTAAACATTTTAATAGAAGTTTTAATATTGTAGATATATTTTAGCATATCTTCCATCCAAGCATATAAATTACATGCGATTTCATTTTTACTCAATATGCATTCAGTTCTATCACCATATATATAACTTATGTCTAACGTCACGTCGTGTCATAACAGCGATAATATTCGAATGATGGCGAACAATAAGACAATTCATAATTTGGCGTTTAACAAGGTAAATAATTGCATACATACCTGGCGATATCAATGAGCAAAGTGAAGATAAAACGTTCGTCACACTACCATTATTCGCAGGTGTAACTTCAGGATGAGAAGTTTCCGATTCCTTCGATTCCAAATTATCGCTGTGCACTCTTTCCATCAATTGCGCTGCTTGCACAAGCCATTTTGAATTCTGAATATAAGTGTCATTTTATTTCGAAAATGTTTAAAATAGCTAATAATAGCATAAAAACGACCATTTTTGGGCCAAAAACCTTGAAAACCTAAAATAACTTTTTAGGGTTTTCGGGACTTTTAGTGTACCTTTTTTAGGTACCTAAAACGAAATTTTTCTTACCTAAAATCCTCACGCTAGTTTAAAACAGGTTTCGTATGCTAAAAAATCACTTCAAATGTTTAATTAGCTCGAAAGCAAGTAGAGAAAATATGGTATAAAATAAACACATACCTTCGGAATCAGAGTCATAGGTGGTCCGAACGATGGAACCCTTTCACGGTTGCGGGACTTGTGATTATGTCTAAAATTATTCACATTCGCTTTATTCTAAATGAAGGCATCAGAAAGAGATGACATAAATCTTGTCCAACTATATAATATCCTTTTTTTGTCGCGAGGAAAGTTAAAACCCCGAAAAAGAATTCGAACTTCTTATTGACTTCTCCTCTGATTCAATTGATTTAGCAGTTTGAGCGCCTGAGGTGGATGAAAGGGTTTTCATGGCAGACATCGATACATTATCAACTTGATTGCTTGACGCATTGGTCTTTGACTTCTTTCGGTTGAGGAGATCAGTGATAACTATTGAGGAATCCCATTCAGTTTCCTGAGTTTTGTCGTTCGATTCTACTTGGCGACCTTTGGGTTCGGGTTTCTTTCTTACCACGTGCTTCGGTTGCAAAGTATTTTTGTTTGATATTCCATGAAATAATAATTTTACATGAAACTTTAAGACATCTGGTAGCTATATATATGTATATGTTACTAGCTATATATATATATGTATATGTTACGAACAAGAATGAATTTAAGTAGTTTTAGTAGATCAATAACCTTATCAAGCCTTGTTGCACTCTTTGCTTACTTTGTCTCGCTTCTTTTATACAAAATTGTTATGTTTCGATAGCTTCTACGCATTATTTCGCCTAATCTTTAATATTGGTTTGGTCGGAAATTCGTGTCGGTGTTTTTAAATATAATTTTTTCTCACGTAACGCTAGAGTGCCTATGAGTGTTATATACTGTTTGATAGCCAAGGGTTTTCTCCATGCAACCATACTTAAATTATATTTTAGCTTTAAAAAAAATTGTTAGCTATTTGTGATTCCAAAAAAAATTTCAAAATCACCAATTTTTGAGCTATTTTTATATATTTGTATGCAAAATATTAGGCATTCTATTTCCAATTGTGTAATTTGTAGAGCAATATCAGCTCTAGTACTTACCTTTTACAGAACATTTTTTCGTTTGATGGCTGCAGAGATATGACCATTTTAAGAAATGACGTCGCTCGAAAAAGGAAAAATTTTTCGATTTTTGCGATTTTTTCGGTTTATGTAAAAACTTTGAGCGGTCATATCTCGCAAATTTTTCGACGCAAAAGTTATTCTGTAAAAAGTAAGTTGTAGAGCTCGACCTTGTCTACAAATGCTGCAATGCCACGTTTTAGAATAGTGCCAAAAAAAAAAAAAAATATCCATGAAAGTTGCTAAAAAAACCCCAAAAAATTAATTTTTGGGCGTGCTTCCTTAGAACTATAATAAAGTAATGGTAAATCTTGCTAGATACGGTTTGACAGAGAAATGAAAGTGATACCGAATGGTATGTAACACTCAAGAAAAACGCCGCTTTAGATTAATAAAAATTGACTTTGAAAACACCGACAATAATTTCCGGCCAAAAACCAATATAAACAACGAAATCTGCATGGAATCTGTCAAATAATTTAAATGAGAATATAAGAAAGTTAGCAAAATAAAAGTATTATAGTTTAGCATTCATGCTCTCACTCTAATTTCCTTTTTCTGCGTTTCTAAAGCGCTATTCTAAATTCTTTATTATAAAAATGTATACCGTATTTCTAGTTTTTTTTTAGCCCCATGTTTTAATTTAGCCCCACTAGAGGTCGGCCGAAACCAGAATTTCGGTACCGGTTTCGTACGAAACCGAAAGAATTTCGGTTTCGGTTCGTGGAAAATTGCGCAATACCGAAAGAAACCGAAACCAGAATTCTGGTTTCGTTTTCGGTTTCGGTTTCGGTAAAAAGGGCCACCGAAACCGAAATTTTAATTTCGCCGCTGGCGAAAAATTTTGGAAAAAATGTTGGATACAAAGGAAAAAGCAAAGAAAAGCTTGGAGAAAATTTTCTTTCAAAAATGTTTAAAATTCAAATTTTTAGCGGCAATTCAAATTTTATGATAAAATTTCAATTTTTCACTAATTTAGGAATTTTTTAAAAGTTTTTTGAATTTTGAAAAATATGCCAAAATTTTTGGAAAAAATTATATTTTTTTTTCCCAAAAAATTTTAGTTTATGTTTATAATTTTTTGCAACAAATTAAATTTAAAAAATTTCAAAAAAAAAAAGGAAAAATTCAAATTTTTTTTGGGCGAGTTCAAAATTTTTTAAAAAATTTTGAATTTTTTGAAAAAAAAAATCAAAAATGTCGAAAAAATTTTTAATTTGAACAAAAAAATAGTTACAAAGGATATATTTGGTATATTTAAAAAAAAAAACATGATATTCTAGCTAAAAAAAGCAAAAATGCACCTTTTTGACGTTTTTTTGGACAAATTTGTCCATCTTTGGGCAAATTGGAAAACTTTCGGTCGGAACCGAAACGTACGAAACCGAAACCAGAATTTCGGTTTCGGTTTCGGTTCGTGAAATATTTCGCAATACCGAAAGAAACCGAAACCGAAATTCTGGTTTCGGTTTCGGAAAAAGCGTTTGGCCGACCACTAAGCCCCACCCACTAATTTAGCCCTAGCCTAGGAGTATTGTCAGTTCCCTAATTAACAGTTCCCTAATTTACTTCACGTTAGAGAATTTCAAAGCTGCTTTTCAAATTATTTGGAAATTTGTCGGTAAGGGGTTTGCGTTAGAATAAATATAAAAACATACAATATTCTTCTGATTGGCACATTGATTGCTTTTAAAATCATATTTTCATTTTTCGGGGAGCTCATCCACTGATTGACGTTCATGTAAATTTCCATTCGCATATCGGGGACGCTCATGGTACCTTCTTTTGCTTGCAATCAAAAATTTTCGTTTAAGTTCATACCTTTGTCATGAAAATGAATTTTATAAACAATACAGAGCAGGAGGAATCAAACAAATTTGAAAAATTTTTAATCAATATTTATTGATTTAAATTTCGTTATTAAAAACAAACCTGATCAACGTCGGATGATTTGGTATTCAATAGCAGATACTCCAGATCGATTTGACGTTTATTTAGCATGAGAACATTCTCAATGACGCTCTTGCATGAAATGACAGGCTTTCGGCTTTTCGATACTGCAAAACGACTTGGACCATGGTAACATTTTCCGATGTAAGTTTGATTAGAATTGCGATGTCTGCAGCGCGGCTAAAATATAACAGCATTTTAACTTTTTAATTTTAGCATTTTAATTTTAACTGAACAAAAACTGATCTATAATCATTTAACATGTTCAAGATAAAGTATTTAGTATGATCCAAAATTGTATGGGCTAAAGTCATTAATTCCGAACAAACAAGACAGAGCGCCAACGGGCGCCAAAATGAGCGTTTGAATAATTATTTTTGGTTCGAGGGGTTGCCAGGCGGTTTGAGTCAATATGATGGAACACTCCATAGTAAATCAAATAGATTTACTGGTAGATGCCAAATCCAGGATCAGATTTAAACTTTGATTTTAATCTTCAATAGTTCACTGCGATATCTGCGAAGTTTTACATTTCCTGGCAAAATTATTTGTCGCTCATAAATTTGTGGAAGATATTTAGGCATATGTATGGCTCATTATCTGCCAGGAAAATAATTAAGTCAAATGTTACTAACCTGAATGGATTTTTCGATATTGAAAAGTTTCTCGTTCGTACGATTCGTGTTCCGATGACAAATTGTTGACTGAGTTGAATCAATTGAACGCAGTGAAGATGGCTTTGGAAGATGTCTTGTATCTCGAGATTTTGGATCATTTTCTGAAGCGAGTGGAGTGAAGGAAAGACGAGTTGGACGAATCAATGCACCTGCACAGTGTTGAGCAGCCATCGATTCAGAGCTGAAAAGCTACGATATTTCAATTAATTTGACTTTCACTGTTTTTTACTTCGGTGCACCAATATACCGTAAATCCTCTAATGAGTCCGCTTAAATAAATCCATGTTGTAAAAGTCAGAAAAACCTTTCGTCTATAAATTATTTTACACAATGTTTATTTAGAATGATTAGAACATAGCAGAGCAGAGAAAGATGGTTTTAACAAACAACTCATTGTGCGTATGAACCAATTTACTATTCAACGCATAAAGATATAAAATCTACCCCGTCCCCGGGCGATTAATTGGAAGATTTAAGGTTGCCTTAAACCATGAAAGAAAGAAGAAAGTGAAGGTTTCGCCTTCATTTTTAGCAATAATTTCATCTAACGTAAATATAATTAATCCCCTCCCTCAATTTATCCCCCCCAACAGAATACAAACGTACTTGCAGGCTCGCCCGACCAAAACTAAGTGCATATTCGTGTAGATCTCGCCGAGCAACGTAAGAAAAACCCCAATGCCAAAACTTTGTCATTGAAAAAATCGGAGAAAATTGAGTTTTAATTTTTTGAAAACCCTTACGAAATAATAATCCCCGGGGGATGAATTAGAGGATTTACGGTATTATAGTATTTTCCATGTCTGTCCGTAACGTTTCAGATGGGAGCAGGACAATTCTTCCCTCGGATACTTCGTCCCCAGAGACAGTTCGTCCCCGGGGACAGTTCGTCCCCCGTATATATAACTTAGCTCACACTTAAGCTTTGAGTGATAGATTAAAATGTTCCTAGGCCTTAGGCGAACAACTTAGGCTTAGGTTTAAGCTTTGTCTTAGGCTTAGGGGGACGAACTGTCCCCGGGGACGAATTGTCCGAGGGAAGAACTGTCGCGTACCCTTTCAGATTGACCCTTTCCAGATAGTTACCCAGTCTAAACACGCTAGTACCCCGATTTAGAGTAGGTTGGTATTGAAAAACTTTTCAGAGCAATGGTGCAATGATTTATCTCGAATAAATATAGAAAACTAAAAGGTTTCTAATAAGGTTTGATGTCCATATATTTATCCTGAATATGCTTTTCTTATTAAATATTACCCTTCAGTATTTTGGGGTTTCCGACTAACAGGTGTGTGACACTGCACAGAGGTTTGATCTACGTCATTGATTGAGCTTCACCTATTGCACTGCTGAGATTCGACTCAGTAAAAGGTTGGCTAAACAGAAAGTTTTAAAAGGATGGTTTAACAAATAACGACGAAACCTGATGCGAGGAAGTTGGCGTTTCATCGCGCTGATATATGCCACGACGTCGCAGCACAGCACTCGGACGAGGGCGCATTGCAGTCGAAAATGGGTCGATCAAGAAATACTGAAAATATAAAAACAATTTTAAATTTTGGGGGGGCTAAAGAAATATCAGCAAAATACAATATCAAAAATAAAAATGGCAATAAGCACCCGAAGCCTGGTTGGGGAAGCTGATGCAGAAGAACGAAGATGAATGACCAACGGACCCCTCTTCAGCCGCCGGGACTGTTTCGATCCTCGATCTTCAAAATAAAGTTTATAAATTTTGTAAAGGAAGAGAAACCCGCGCTCAAACATTTCCGGTTAATCCTTCCTCACACCTTTTTTGGATAAAAAGAGCGCAAGTTTCCCCTCCTTTGATTGATATCGCCGCCAGCAAAACCACTCCTATCCCCACAATTAGGCGATATCATTTTCCCCAATCCTTAGCTAACTAGTTTTGTATGTATTTTTAAGCATGCACAATCCCCCTTTCTTGACTAGACTCATTAATCTTTGAATATTGTATCCGCCTAAATTTTGTGTATATAAGCAATACGTTTTCTAATAAAGCATGTTCCCCAACATCACTTCCATTTTTAGTAAGGCTGTTCCCTGGTTAAGTCCATATCAGTCCTTACACGTGCGACCATTTTCATGTATTAATCTCAACATATGAACTATTGCTAAAAATTTCGCTTGCATTTTCATGAATGCTGAAACACGAAAGTGAGTTC